>KK115620.1:58990-72809 GCA_000611955.2 Stegodyphus mimosarum | reverse complement strand
AGCTAAAATTACTGAAGTTCTCACTGTGGTAGCTATATTTTTCTAACTTGTATTGGTTTGAAAGTACGACGTCAAACTCGTTCTTTTTCGAATGTGCTTCGTAAAACACTCCTCTATAAAATAAACGAGCAAATTATCTTTTTCAGTTTTCAACTAGAAATATATTAATATTTTTCTAGTTAGATTACCTAACATTAGGAAAACGAAACATGATGTATGCATTACATATTAATTTTATAAAAATCATTATTGTAAGACATGTTTAGCCCAATTCGATTGAAAACTTACGAATGTAATGAATAAGAATCGCTTCTTGCAACTGTGTTGCCGAAAATGGTATGTTCACAAAGAGGTATTTGTTTTGCAAATAATATTTGAAATGAAACTTCAGATATGAATTTTGTAGTTTATGTGATATTTTTGCATCATTTTCTAGATGTTTCTGTGTCAAAATGTAATTTTTTGGAAATGTCTGAAAATATCATAAGTGTGATTGTTTCCACACAGTGTTGTGCTTTTCAGTGTCATTCCATCATATAAACCTATAACTAGAATACATCTCTATATGTGTACATCCATGTATGTACGTACCTACTTACATATTTTTGTATATAAGTATGTCTGTATGTACGTATGTATATGTATATATATAAAATGCTAAATACTTCGCATTCTCTGTACTATAATTTAACTTCGTCTTCTTTTCTGTCATGTCAAAAGAAAATAGTTAATACCTTCTAAAAGTCTATAAAAAATTCAGAATTCATTTTACTAGAAAATTAATAACAACGTTTTGTATATACATGTATCTTTTGACAAATATTTATACTTGAGGATCTGCATTTTTTTCTTTTGCTTTGATTACTGATTTTCGAGCTTGAATAATGTACATACAAAGAGTAAACATATTGTATATTTATAAATAATTCAAATGCACATTTGAATTCCCTTTTATGAGCAAATGTTTTCATAGAAACTCTTTGCTTAAAGTCTTTGTCACATGTACTGTATGTAGACAATTAAATTGGCTTGGTGGTGAAGCGGAGTTACCGCGTCTATTGTATCTGTAAAGTTTCCGAGAGTGACGTAGACGGCAAAATTTTGATAACTGATTGATTGTGTAATTCTTAATCTGATTTCTTTCAAAATGAGAATACAGCGAAGTGCTCATGTATGCAAATTAAATGCATTTGTTACCAGAAATGAAATAACAGAGGAACTTCCAGGATTTAAACCTTTGCGGACGAGAAAAGAGTTCGCCTTGGACGAAGGTAACTACAAACGCTTTCATTACGTAAGGCGACAGAATTTTGATGCTATGCCTGATTTACTGAAAACTATAAAGAATCACGGTTTGGAAATGTGAAGTAACTATTTATTTACTGCTTAATTATTTTATTTCTTAATTGTCAATGTTTCTTTTTTCTAACTGCTAAATTTGAAAGATTTCGAAGAATAATATTAAATTTAAGATCTGAAATATTTACTTACGTATACTGTATATTTTGTCGTGTAATATGTAAATTCTTGTGTCAAAATTTAGTCCTGAAGCTTCAACAAAGGAATGATCTAAGAGGGCGACCTAGCTTCATAAGTGCGTGTCTCATCAATTGACGTTTTTTAAAGATACCATAGCAAAAACGTCAGCGTATGGTCCACAAATTTGCCGGGAATATAGCTACGAAGTTTAACAGAAACTGCTTTTTCAACTGCTGGAATGTAGCTGATGAGTGTAGCTGTTTCACTCCTTAAGTTGAAGAAGGAATTTCTATTAACAAACATTTACATGCGTGTAAATGGCTCTCTTTTTCAAATATAAGACTTGTTACGCCATGCGTATGTGGCTTCCGTCATTCTAAGGAGTCCAGGTTTACCACATATGCATGGCAACCGTCCACAAAGGGTTAACAAACTTGTACAGTCAAAAAAATAAAGTGAAGTTTTCTGGCCAGGAGCACTTTATCAAAAAAAAAAAAAAAAAACAGGTTGCTAACGTGATAAAGGCTTTAACATACAAATATTAAACGGAAAATTCTTGACTATTAAAGCAGTTTTTGTTTGCTCAATATTTATGGAATATTCATGCACAACTGATATGCAGTAAACAAAATCCTCCAACAGCAATTTTGTTTTTTCATTAGATTTGCTTTCAAGTTTTATACGTGTTAAAGTAATTTTCCTAAATCCTATTTTTGAGTAATAGAAGAAATGGTTGAAAAGTCGAAAACAAAAAGAGTTTCCGAATGCAAATTTGTTGTAATTTCCACCCCTTCCCCCCACATTCTGTACAAATATATTCCTCTGTTAAACAGAATTACTTGCTGTAATTACATGACGAAATGTGGGCGTTATTAGATAGGTAAATTAAAAGATCTTTATTTTTTTAAGCTTTTGAGAAGATTAGCACTACAGAAAAACGTCGCGCTCAGTATAGAAATATTTATCAAGCAATATTTATAAAATCAAGCCCGATATTTGTTAATTGTTACATTGGCTTATGAATTATGACTATGATTATTACACATATTAATGATAATATTTAAGCATTGCAGAATTGTAGAGAGTTATAAGTAGGACGGATTTGCAGATGTCATTAAATTGTTAATAATAATAATTATTGTTGGCAGTAATTTTTACTGCACAAAATAATACTTAATCACTATCAACCGTAACAAAACAGTTATAATCAATTTTTGAATGATTTTAGTGCTAATATAAAAAGCAGTGATAAGAATACTGATGGTTCGTAATTATTATTTTAGAATATATATACATATTGAAGCATTAAAGTAACCATCTTACATCCCTATTCACGATGATTGAAAGAGTTTTTTTTTTGTTTTGTTTGCTTGGATAATTATTAATATACAACATTTTTATTTCCTTTTCTTTCCGATATGAAACCTTTATAGAATGAATTAAAACAGCTTTATATTTTGCTTTTATAAGGTTTATATTATAATTCTGCGCTCCTTTAAGGCAGATTTTTTGTCGTTTTATTTTCGGTTCATCTTTAAGTCAAATTTCGATTTTGTTAAATGCTGCTATATATTTTCTTCTTCGCTAAAATAGTTCTGTAATTTGTTGTATATTATGTATATTTCACTTTTAATTAAGGCAGCATTCTTTTTATGTTTTCTGCATTTTATTGGTATTCTGTCCAGCGTACAGGCAACTTTAAACTTCGTTATGATGTTATGTACATCGTTATATAGATCTTGTTCTCCGTTAAAAATATTTATATTTCGGTGTTACGATATTCATTCTTCGTTAAGAAAGTTTTGTATTTCCTTATTATGTTGCTTAACATTTGTCATATGTTAAGTCTTATAAGTGTTATTATCCGACTTACATTTTGTTGTTTCCTCATGGCAGTATGATTTTTTTTTTAATTTTATGTATACTTTAATGTTCTTCATTTAGGCAGATATATATTTTGTTCTTACATTGTTTACAATTAGGTTTTCGTCAAAAGAGTTCCATATTTTGTTCATATAGCTCATAATCAATGCAATTTTTATAAAATATTTTTTAGAATTTCGTATTTCGCTAACAAGATTTATAATCATTATACTTCTGAAAAGCAGTCGGACAATTTAAAATATGACTTTAATCATAATAAACATACGAATGTTTTGCTTACTATACCTTTCTAGTATTTTAAATTATTATGTGATTAAAGTGTTTCAGAAAGTAATTTAGTATCATGGAATGCGGGACAATTTAACACATAACGTATGTTTTTACCTTTACAAAATATATGTAAAGTTTAAAGAAGCATTGTGCTTTTTTAAACCTAGGCATAACTTATGAAGTATTCAGGTTTGTTAATATATTTTCTCAATATTGTATGTTTGTCATATTCGAGAAAAAATGTTTTTCGTAGAAATATTCGGTTTATTTCCTGTCTGAATTCGGTTTATTTTCTACATATTTTCCCTCTGAATTCGGTTTATTTTTCTACATATTTCTCTCTGAATTTGGTTAATTTCCTACATATTTTCTTTCTGATATTTCTGTTCAGAATGATGCTCAGAAACCACAAACAGAAGAGCTTTTGTTGAAGGTAGCATTAAAATAAATAAAATAAAAGTGTTATTTTATGATTTCGAACATTACTATTCAATCAAATAAAAATATAATTAAATGTACCTATTTATCATTAAATATAAAGCACAGAATTAAGGAAAATGAAGCACCTGGACCGTTTTAAGCCGGAAATTTATCTTTTTTTGAGATGCTAACAGAAGATTTCCTTTAACTTAAATTTAAACTATGAATCACACCTGAAATTTAAACTAATTTAAATTTAAATGCCCTTTTTAGTGATAATATTCTGGCCTCATTAAAACCTTTAGTTTGGTGAATGTGGCCCAAATAGAAACAAAAATTGAAAGTGCTTAGTAGACTTAGTAGACTTTCGTAGATATTAACTCTGAGAAATTTCATCTATTTCAATTTCAATTTTTCAACAAATCATCACCAAATTCGTCATAACAGCAAAATGTCTATAGGTGATATTTTCCATAGAAGAATGTTTTCTTAAAACTGTTTTATTAATTGCTACCATACGTGATTTGCAAGAAATAAACCTTTTAGCTTTTATGTAAGAAATTCTGGAAAAATTGCAAACACTCATCTTTTTTATAATGCTTAAAACAACACTTTTTTTATTCATAAATATTATTACTGGGAATATAATTTAATATCAAATGAGATGCATTTTAATGCATTTTTTGTTTTATAAATTAATAATGTATAATGTAGCAACAAATAAATTTTGTAAAACATTTTATTGCAGAACTTCATTGTCGTAACTTGACAGTTATGCAATAACCTGAAGTTATCAATGCTATCCAAAAATAAGCCAAATTAATTAAGAAGGCCCAATATAATCAGAATATACAAGAGCGCATTATTAAGAAATAATTATTTTTCTTAATGTTTAAAATACGCATTTTATGTTTACGCTATGTTTATTAACAAGTATACATTAAAATATTCGGACCACATATTTAAATTTTAAAAAGAATTAAGCATTAAAATTTCGGGTTTAAGCATTTAAAAAAATTGTCTTATTATCTATATCGATAAAAATTTAATTTATGAGTAAATTTTTTTATTCATATAAAATAATGATTCAAATTTGTGCGAATCTATCGCTCTGTTTCGCGTAACGTAAAACGAAATTTTGCCATCAGACTTCGCTAAGTGCCAAAAACTCATGTTGGAGACAAACAAAATATTTTATATGAATTAAATCTTTGCATTGATTGATTTTACACATCGCGAAGATGCCACAGAAGAAAGTTTTTCAGGTATGTTTACTAAAGTGCAGTAAACATAAACGGAACCGAAAGAGTGACAAAATTTAAATTGTTAGATTTTTACTTCATTATCGTATTATTTATTTCTATGTAAATTACAGTAAGACCCCGCTTAAGGCTGTTTCGTTTAGCGCTGTTTCGGTATAACGCTCTTTTATTTGAATTGTGGGATTTCCCGAAATTGCACGCAGCGTTAGAATAAAGAACGTCTATGTAAAGAAGGAAAGGTTCTATAGACATAATGTAAACCAGTTTGCTATTACGCCGTTGGAAAGGGGAGGGAAAATTCGCCAAGGGATTTGGCGACGGAACCTTCCTGTGAGAATTTCTCCCACCGCCATGTGTACAGGAAATTGAGGAACACGTGTTAAAAAGAAACGATCTCTGACAAAACGTTTCTTTTTTGACGTTTCGCGATAATTTAAACTCGGATTTTCGTACTTTTTTTGTTAACATAATTATTAAATTTAATGGTAAAATACCTGAACAATTTTCTACCCATCTTCCCCTAACCCCAATATTTACATAATGGATAACCTCGTTTAACGCTGTTTCATATTACGTTCTACTTTGATGGAATGCATACCCCACGTTAAGCGGGGTGTCTTATTGTACATATAACATATGGAAATTCATTTAAAGATAGCTATGAGAAATTATATATCGTTCATTAAAATTTTTCACCCATTGTATTACTGATTTTGCCTCCTGAAAATAAAGAGGGGGAAATTATACGATGCATAGCATTTCTAAAGAGAAAATTTATGTTATTAAAAAACACACATAACTAGATGTTCTAAAACGTTAGTTATAGTGATTGCTTTCAGTATTATTCCTTATTACTTATCAGAATTAGACTATTATTACTTAAACATTGCAGTTTTCTGTGGATTCATATATCGTGTGTTATCACCACTAATCAGTAAAGTTTCTAAATCATATGTTGAAAATCCTAGGAAGAAAATACAGGAGAGGAGACGTATGCGACTAAATACGATAGATCCGTACTTTTTCAACTTACAGTTCGACAACCAAAACTTTGAAAAATTTCGGTTTTAATAGTTATGACATGACATTAATTTTTTTTAATTAGTAGAGCACTTTCCGCACTCCAGGATTATATCATTAATACTTTGCGGTTCCGGAAAAATCGCGTTCCGCAAAGTTAACTTTCTGTGGGAAAAGTATGTATGTGTTTGGTATAATTCAGATTCAGAAATTATGTATAATTAAAAGAAAACCTAAGTATTGTTGTAATTAAAAGGTAAAACCAAAACAAATATTAAATGAAAGGCTGTTTTACTACTTAATAAATAGTGGTACAATTACGTTTTAGAAAGCCGATGATTTTTGATTAGGACAATGAAGCAACTCTTTCAAAGTTTCGCAGTAAGAGGCTCAGAGTTTTTGTTTACCTCTCATAATGTGTCATCTTTTTTCTTCCTTTCAGTCAATCTCCATTGCAAAATCTAGTGTCTGCCCCTATTTTACCAATTCATTTGACATCTTGAAAGATAATAACGCTTTATTTTCTTCTGCGTTCCAGCTGCTTTAATTCTCGGCGCCTGATGTTCTGAGATCATCCAATTCTTTCGTCATTTTTCAATTAAATTCTTTGATTTCTCCCAAAACTGAAAATCCTTTCCTGCCAATTGCTTTTGCATTTTACACGAGTTCATTGTCTTTATTTTCAATCAATAAAAATTCTTTGAAATTTTAATTTCTGGCCAGAGCAAATGGCCGCAAGAATTCAGTTTTGACGAATGAACTACACGAAAATCTTTGACGTATGAAATTTTAGGGTTGGGAAATCGAATGGAAATAATTTTGCTAACTTATATAATCGAAATAACGTTCCGCGAGTCCATGTCCGGCAAGGGTTTATTGTATTAAGAAAATTAATTTAGCACAAATATTACACAAAATTTGTATCGCACAACATAAATGTATAAGTACAAGTACGACGTTTTAGTTGTTACATGTCTGATCAGCTAAGTGGAAGGGAATAAGGTAATGCGAAAGGAGATATATACATGTGTGTGTATATATGTGAGCGTATATATATCTATGCATTTATGTATACGTCTGTAAGATAAAGATAAGTAAAAGTTCTAACTGTAACTTGATGTAGTTCCTTAACTCTCTGTTTTAATCTGATTATTTTGTCTTTAGATCACCTAAACTCTCTCATTTCAAATTAACCCACGTCATAAGTTTCTTGCATAACGATCTTGGTGCAGGCACCTACGAAACACTACAACAAAAAAAAAATAATAATAATGGTTTCAAATTTGGGAACCGAAACTTAAATTAAGTCAAAATTAAGAGCTAAACCAAAAGTGAACCTTTCGGAACGAGGATTTTATCCGGCGCTCTTAGCGCCATTTTTCAGTGATGAAATGCTGAACTTGCCATAATAGCAGCTACTTCTTTATCTTCGTTATGCATCTGTACCTCATAACTTCTGACATACACACACACATGTATATATGTATATAAGATTGAATTAATTAATTGAAATTCATTGTAACCTAAATATATATATATATATACATGAGGTGTTTCAAAAGTAATGGGATCAGATTTTAAAAGCTTGTAGAATATGCCGAACAAACACTTTTCATTTTTCATTTTTAAAGAAAGTAATGTTTACTTGTAACCATAACTGGAATCGTTTTAGGAATAGATTCTGAATAGATTTCTGCCATTCTAGCTACTATTCAGATATTTTCAAACATATAAATGCTTTAATATTTATGAACTCGGTTTGTTGCATTATTGATAAGACTTTTCATTTTCCTCAGTTTATTTTTTATCATGAAGAGGAGAAACAATCTCACCATCTTTTATAATTTAATATCCAGTAACAAAATTTAGATTTCAACGTAATTTAGGTTTCTTCTTGTAGCTTTCATGTCACCTTTTGTAAATTAAATTAGTTTAATAAATAAATCATATTTATATTGACTTTGAAATAGAATGCTCGTTTAATCAATGTTTTATTACTTTAAATTTTGAGTCTATTTGTAATTAAGCGTTAAAAGTAATTATGTAGCTCAAAACTTGTTAAGAATTAATATCTTTCTATGTGTTTATCAGTTTAAATTGGAAGACCCCTTATCTTTAATTTTAAATGTGATTTTATGTATTTCATCTCATAACTATTTATATAAGTATTAAAAGGTTGCATTAAAATAAAATGTATTAAATTCGAAGAATTTATTCGCTAACTATTTCTGTCTTTCATTTCAAGTTAATTTTACTATACTTGCTTCTTTCCTTTTGCAGTTGTTGATTTGTATATGTAATATACTTTAAAAACGTACAAAGTTTTCTTTTCCTTTTTTATGTGTGTGATATGGGATTTAATACCATATCGTTTACAATTCAAGTACGGCAATATCTTGGAAGCATATGCGTACGAAAAGTGATAATACTGCCGTATTTTTTACAAGTATTGCTAGTGCCTTGGTTTCTATATGTATGTTTTCCTATACGCTACATATCAAGATTTGCACAGTAATTTTGCTCGCAGAAATGTGTTTAGATGATACGAAGTATTTTGTGGAAGTTCTGAAAAGTTTCGTAGTCATTCCTGGTCTTAAGTACTATTTTTATATTTGCTAAATAAGAGAAATTTAGTTTCACGAAGTTTTAAATTTATAAGCATGGTTTAAATATCTAGCAAAAATGATAATATATTCTTAGGATATATGTAATATTTACTGCAAAGAACCTCAAGTTAAAAATATTTAAAGGCGTTATCAAAAACCTAAACATTTTACTTTGAAGGTTACAAGTACAGAGAGGGCATTCGTACATTCGAATCCTCAAATCCTATGAATGCTGCTATAGATATAAGCTTAAAAAACTTAAATCTTTGCTTTTCTTTCATGACTCGAATCATTCAGATCCTAGCCTATAAAAACTATTACACATTTCAGTTCAAAACTTTGGAAAGATTCTTTGAAATCAAACCTTAAAGAACCCGTTCAACAGTTCATTTCAAAATTTTAAGTCGTTTATATTATGAAGTGGAATGAAAGCCTTCACATATCTATACAAGCACAGTATGGATCAGATACAAACGCAGATCCAAATCTATGCATTGCAACTTCTGTGTACATAAGATCTCGAGTACAGTCTGTTAGCGGACCTCCAACACTCACGATTTTTAAGAGAATTTAATGTTCCATCTTAATGTTAATCTATGCTAACTCTTGAAATAATCCTCTCCATTCTTTAAACAAAAGAAGGTTTAGAAAAATGTAAAAAATCTGAACTGTTAATTCATTTTTTCTTTGTAAGTTTATATTATAAAAATGAACCTTTAAGGTACAACAATTTCAATTATGTAATTCTTTATTGCATGTCATTTGCATCTTCTTAAAAGTAAGCTCACGTTTAAAACCTGTGTTACTAAACTCGTTTTTCGTTTAATTTAGTTAAAACTTCTAATGTTGCGGAGGAATTTTCCCTTCGTTTTCATCTTGTAATTGTGTTTCGATAAAGGATATGAGTGATTCGAAAGGTTTGAAAGATTCGAAAACTCTCCAGTACTCGGATTCCAGGAAATTTAAGTTTAGTCGAATGTCTAGTTACAAGTAAATTTCACTTTAACTTGCAAATACTGAAAATTTTGCTGTGATGGAAATGCACATAGATTTTTTTAAACTTTTATTACTTACAGCTTTTGTAATATTAGCAAAATGCACTTTAATTTCAAGTAACTATTTTACTTTTAAGGAAGTTCGTGAAATAAGTACATAGCAAGGGATAGCACTAAAATGTGGATAGTTAATTAAGTATTTATTTTTTTTTAATTCCAAAATGTGAAAGCTTAATTCCAAAAGGTGAAAGAAAAATTATTTGGAAAAGGCACTCATTTTGGTGCTACCTAATAAAATAATATGCATGCAAAAATGTAATATATTTGCACATTAATACGAAAATAAGGTAAAATTTAAAAGGTTTAATTTTGAGTACAGTTATTCTTATATGGATGTACACTTTACAAAAAAAAATGCGATACTTCTATATCTCCTGTTCTACTCGGCCATTTGACGAAATTTAACTTACGTTTTTCATGTCTCGAAAGCGCGACTTGACATATATATATTAGATTTATATATATTGTTCTAACATAGGTATTTTGATACAAAATGGGACTTTTTCATGAAACCAATTTTGTTTTTCAAATTTCGATTATACGACTCAGATTATCCCTAATTTGCACCGAGATGAATTCACTTAACGAATTTCTTAATCTATAGCAAAGTAGTTTTCTTTCCATTTTTTCATTTTTTGGACGAGCGGAAGATAAGGGCCATCGCTCATTCTTTCAAATAATTTTAACAAAGTACGCAAAGCACGTTTGGCGTTATTATTTCTTAGAACAAAATAGCCAAATTTCAGAACGCTCCATTATATAAATTCACTTATATATTTAGAAATTTTGAATAAAATACTTAAGTTTCTGTAGGTTTCTCTAGAAATACATGTACTCTAAGAACTTGGTAAAACTTTGTAGGTTGTAAGTCAAAAGGTTTTCGAAATACTTACTAAAATATACAAGTTTTAAAAACAAATCAGAAAAAAGCTGGGAATTTTATTTGGAGTGAACCTAAATTTCAGAATGCATCAAGTAAGCTTAATAAAAAGATATATTAATAAATGTATACCAAATTCAATAAACATTAAAGAGCTAATTTTTAAAAAAACTACTGTTGCGATTTTTTTACACAGCTTAGCACTTTGGCATAATTTGAGTCGTAGAATCGAAATATGGAAAAAAATAGGTATGTCATCTCAGAAGAAGGTCCGATTTTGTGTCAGAATATCTATGTTAGAACAATTGATATGTATAAACCTAATATATATTCTAAGTCGCCCTTTTGAGACATCGACAACGCAAGTTAAATTTCGCCAATCAGCCCAGTAGAACAGGAGATATAGAGCTGTTCCTGTTTTTTTTTCTTTTTTCTTTTGTGAAAGGTGTACGATGTTTTTAAACGAGGTGAGGCATTCGAATCCTCTAATCCCACGAATTTTGAAGAAGATTCGAGATTCGGAAACTCGAATCTTCGTTCTCTTTTCGGTATTTTAGTCACTCTGAAGAACCGTTAGAAAGTTTAACGGCTAACCGTTAAACCTTTGTAACCGTTAAATCCTTGCAAGAACAGTTAAACCTTTGGAAAATAATAGTTTCTTTCCAGAATGTCATCCTGCAAAGTGCCATTATAATTTTTTGAAATAAAGAAATTATTGATTGTTCTTTATTATCATAAACTCTTAATATATTTAAAATACTATAAACACTAAATATGAAAAACGTTTAACATTCCTTAATTAATAACTATATTATTCCTCGTAATAAAGTTTCTCTTTTTACGTACTTGCTTCAGTTTTAAAATTATCTGAGACATCATAAAAAATTTGCATTGTTAGTTATAAAATATTTTTAATTATGTTAGAAAACAAATTTCTGGATTCAGAAGTTTGAATTATGTATCTGATTTACTAAATTTCAGTTCCGTCCTCTTAATAAATATAAATGTATTTTGGAAAACTGGATTGAAAATTGGTTTTCATTTAACACGGACTTCAAGTTTTGCTTTAAGTAAAAGATTTCCTTAGTAAGAATAGGTTTTCTTTCTATTTTATTATTATTATATGAAAGAATCAAGAGATTCAAGAATATTTTTATTCGGATTCGGAAGGAAGAAAATTTAGGATTTGTTCCACCTCTGGTTTTTAAAGATTTTGTTACATTTTCGTTTGTTTTTTCAGTTCTGGATGTATTCAATTAGATACAAAGAATTAATAATGTACTAATTTCTTCAAATAAAATATCGAAGAGATTAGAGAACTATATCGAATAAATTATAAAAATACTACGTTCATTTTAACAACAGGAGAAGAGTGTGTTTTCAGTGTACAGTTCTATATTTTTTTTATCCAAGATATTATTACGTATAAATCCTAAAATATTATGAATTTTAGAGAAACGCATTATTATAAAATAAACGCATTTAAATACTTATCTCTCCGGTTATATTAACTAAATGCATAAGATGAGAGTTTATTAAACATAGTTTAGATCGCAACTAAATAATTTGTAATTTAACTAAACAGATAAAAATTAACATTCTAAAATCAAGTATTGCTAACATAAAGTTTATATATCCTGTAGAAAAGCATTTTATATGTTTTATTGAATTATTTAATATGTTCTTTTAATTTAAGAAATAGGAATTATTACGAAGAATCCACATTCGGTTATTAATTTCTTCCCACAAAAAATTATCGGTTACAAGAATATTGGAACTTTACAATTTTCAGAAAAGGCCTGACTTTTTTCCGATCTTTCCTAGACTCATCTGTGATAAATTCTTCTCCAGTTTATTAAAATTCTACGCCTTTATAAAGTATTTATGAATTTTCAAAACATACATATGTTGGGTTATATTTTTCCTTCACTAGTGAAAACAATATTAAGGCTAAAATCAGCTAAATATTATCCAGCTAAATCCCATTCAGCTATATGTATTATTTAGCTATACTACTTTTACAGACATAGTTAATAAATAATTTGAATTAATTTGTCTTCGATTTACTTTTGAAAAAAGCGTAATTATTCATATTATAATTGTGAATGTGGGCATTTGTTTAGATTTTTTATGAAATTTCATGTGTGTAAGTCAAATATGAAGCAAATTTTAGAAAAAAGTAAATGTTCTGTTTCTTTAAAATCAGATATTCCTTTGAGGATTACGAAAGAAAATAAATAGACTCATGTTCTAAATTTATAAAGAAATTAAAATAAACTTGAGTTCTAATCTCATTTAATACCCTATGTTTTGAGTTTTCATAGATATACATACAATTATTACCTTTTAGCTCTTAGCTATTTCAAATTTATGTTAATTTTAAATTTATTTATTTTAATTAAATGTTTATTTTTTGTTTCAACGTTTTATTTATGTATTTCATCTTATAAATGTTGCTGAAAATTTAAAATTTTGGATTGTTTAATTTGTTCAATATAATTCGTATTTGTTTAAAAATCTTACAGCATTCAGGTAACTAACCTGCTATCTGTGAATTCAACTCAGTTTATTTTACTGAATAAATGTAAATACATTTTAATTAATTGCACATATACAGTTGACATATATCAAAATAATTATTTTAAAAGTGCAAATTTTTTGTTCCTAATTTTATTCTGAACTTAGCAACAAGAAAGAGTTTTGTTATTTTCCAATAATAAGGCATGAAATTCACATTTTGTTACCGTAGACTACGTTATTAAAAAATTCACTTTCTTGAATTAAAAAATTACGTTTACATAAATGTCAAATATGATTATTATTGTGTTATTTATTAAAACTTTCAAAGAGAACAAAAATCAAATGTGGTGCAAAATAATTATGAAAAAGTTTAAGCATATGGTGTAATCTTCTTTACATTATCATGAATGATTTAAAATATAA
>KK115620.1:42539-58913 GCA_000611955.2 Stegodyphus mimosarum | reverse complement strand
ATCAATGCACATATCTTGAAAATCTAAATGCATGTATTTTCTGTAATATAATGTAATATATTCATTATATGTAATTAAATAAAGTAAAATATACATATATATTTATCAGATATTTATTAAACACATTTAAGAATTCAGATCGCCTTTGAATGTTTTAAATGTGATAAAATGTGAATAATGAAGTTTATTTTAACTTAATGAAGTTTATTTTAACGTTTTTCCAGTTATCTTAAAATCGACAAAAAAATTTTATTTAGAATTATCTTTGTAATGGTATTTATGTGATTATTTACATATGTTTACTTTTTCTTAAAAAATAATTATACTATTTGCATGCCCTGCCTTATATGCTGTATTTTATGCAGCTACTTGTTTTTATGTAGGTATTCACTTGTACAGAACTGTGGTGTTTTTGTGTGTGTGTTACAAACATTTCTATCTGTTATTTATGTTATCAATGTATCAAACTCTTTTGAAGTGTAATGTGTATCTATATTTTATAGCTATCATTTTCTGTGTATTAAAAGTGTAAGAAATGGTATATTCTAGCAATCGTCTTTTGCCTGTAAGAATATCTGCGGGATTCATATTTTTGATGCATTTTTGTTTTTTGATTCTTATATATCTTTAGAAATCAAGTAAAGGATTTCGGAATGTAAGTTCCTATATTTATATTCCGATAACGGTATTAAATGCAAATAATACTAATGCAATAAAGCAGCTCTCAGTTTATGGAAAGTGTCAAAAATGACGAAAACTTAAATTGAAATATATTAGGTTATAAAAGTCTCAAATTTTGTGTGTATATTTCAAGATTTTTATCTGTACGTAAGGATACAAACTGTATGAAAAAAAATGTAAAAGTTAAGTATTATTAATTATATTTTAGTTTGATACATATTTTAACATTCCATACACTATCTTCATGCAATCAGTGTTCCCTCTAATTTTTCTTGCAGCTGTGGTTGCAGATTATCGCAAGCACATATAATGTTGCCTTCTGCAGGCTACATTTTGCTTCTGTCGTTCACATAAAAATAATTAAATATAACGTATTTAAAACTAGAATATATTCTGTACCTTTTATCAAAAGGAATTTATTCTCTATGTCAATGATCAAAATTAGTAGAAATTATTTGAAACGTCATAAGCGTTTGGAATACAAATGTTCTGCAATCGACTCTTCCATTGGGAGATAAAAGCACATGAATACTTTTATAGAAATGAGTCCGGATCTAAAGCCGCACTGACACTCTAGGTAGAGGGAACGTTGTATGCAATGCATATTTACATATTAATAATCGATGTTCTGTATTCTCGAGACGGATTATTTGTGCAGTAAATGTTGCTAATTTCTGCTTGCATGCTCTGTCGATATAATTATAAGTTTCCAATATAGGGTGAAATAACTGAATTAATTCTTCAAATTTTCGATTAACCTTCTTGTATTATAATAAACAAAACGTTAAAAGAAAATTTTTAATCTAAAATTATTAAGGTAATAATTTTTGTGTTTTATTATTATGCGATTCAAGAAATTTATATCTGAAAAAATCATGGAATTCAGTAATGGTATAAAAAAAGAAACGTAAAACGTCAAATTGATTTGCAATATTTTTCTGACAATTTCCTCTGATATTAAAATCATTAAAAATATGTAAAAATATCTTCTCATTACGAACTTATAACTGATATAAAGTTGTAACCCTTCAGTAAATTTGACTATTCACTGAATATAATTTTGTTCTGAAATCTTTAACTAACCAAGCACACTAAGTTACATTTACTGTACTTATAAATGTCTCTTTAAGCTTACCAAAAAGTGAACTGAGCATCTCTGTTTCTTCAATTATAAATAAAAATAATTTATTTCAGTGCAGCGTTAAAAACAGAAGGTTGGATGCGTATTTTTATGAACTATGACTATCGCTTGAGGAGTTAAAGATTTTCCTATTACTTACTTATTATGCATTTGAATTCAAAGAATCATTCTTCACTTTCCTGTGTCATTGTGTTTTGTAATCAATATTTTGGATTCTGCTCGTTGATGTTGATATACTGAAAGTTGGAATCACTAAATTTAGTGATCTCTGGACTTTGATCTAGCTCAGAAGTCATTTCTTCTCCCATGTGTAGCAATAAAAGTTATGAATATGAGAAAAGTGTTATTAATTTGCATAAAAACATATCTTATATATAACAACATAATTAAAAAAATATTTAGTCTTTGGAGAGTTGCTCATAAAAAGTAATAAAAGCGTAAGCTGAAAGTTACACTGAAAAAATGAATAACGATAATAACATTTGAAACAGTTCCCAACTTGTGACACTTTTTTAACATACAAAGAAATGTGCAATAATTACGATCTTTTAAAAATTATACTTTATTCTAAAACCTTCCAGAAAAGCTATTATCTAAAATACTAACTACAAAACTTTAAAACATAATTAATAAAAAGAAAAGAACTTTGCTTCGTAAGTAAAAATACAATTTACATTTGTCAGCTCATAATTCTTTTCTGTAGGATAATATAAAAACGCAATTCGAAAACAATTTCGGTTATAAAAGCACCTGCGCTTATTGCTGTATTTTCCTTTATCATAAAACTATTTAAACATTTTGCCTTATATTACAGAATATTTGAAATATTCAGAAGTATATTACCGTTTGAACAAGTTAAAAGTAGAAATGCACGCATAATATGAAGGATTGGAATTTGCATGTTATTGTAAAATTTCATCATAACCTTTAGCCGTTTACTTTTCATGTAGAGTATTTTACACAAAGCGAAGAGTAAGTAATTTATTGATCGATCTGTTGCTGAGTATTAGAAGCCTATTTTATTTATGACATTCATAATATAAAATAACACTTCCTGCATAATATACGTATTATTCAAATATGTAGACAAAGTTGCTTTTCAAATGACTAGCCAAATATATGTATATATAATTACAAAACAATTTTTATAAAAACAAAATATAACATACCTAGTATTTTAACGCATTAAGCTGCTGAAACATTATCACTAAAGACATAAAGAAATTTAGAACTAATTTTTCACAAAGACACAATTGAAATTCATAATTAATAAATTTCAAGTAATCCATTAAATGTTACAAAGAACGTAAAAAAATGCTAAAACGAAAACTTTTCAAACAAGCAATTCCCAAATTCAAAAAATTAATGAAATTTAAAGAAAAATGAACAAAAACAGAAGAGGAATTCAATCAACTTCAATTCCACTTGTTCAGGGGATAGGAACATTGAAATCAATTGAAATCTCTCTTCTACAAAAAATCCTTGCTTATCTGTATTCAGAATTAGTCGATGAACCATTTTGATGTATTTTAATTATCATCATCATCATCATTTAGTTCATCTGAAAATTCTGGCCCTTCCCCAAAGCAAAGAAAAAACAAAGTAAAATCTAATTAGAATCTTGAACCTTAAATAAAAAGAATTCTGTTTTATTTAAAGAATTGAAAACGAAAGTGAAAAAATAAAATACTTCAGCGAAAAATTTAAATAAAAAATTTTACCTTTACACATACAACAAATATTCTAAAGAATTTAAAATTTTATAAAACTTCAGCGAAAAGGCTTAATTCCACGGGTCCAAATCAAAAATAATAATAATTGAGATGCACAACAACTTTAATTGCTTTAAAATTACTTAGCTTGTTAAGTCTTGTCTGCATAGAGAGACAAAGTTGCTCGGCAATGTTATAAAATTTCATTCGCAAACATGTTGCCTAACAGCATTTCGGCTACACAGGACGGTTTTGTTCTTAAGTTGTTCGGATCTAGTAATCAAATTAGAGAAATCAAAACAAATGATTTGTTTGTATCCAATAGGAAACCTCTATCAGTCTGCCCGTCTACAAGAGACGCCCAAGTTAATCAGCGAGAGAGGAAAGATACTCCAGACTTGTCTTTGACGGCATTTTGTCTACATAGGGAAATTTTGTGCTTAGATTGCTCAGCTGGAGCTTAAACTTAAACTGCTTATTATAATCGGGCTATTGCAAGATGTAGTGATGCCGGTTCATGAAGGAAAGCCCGAAGGCACATGATATAGAGAATTCTGGAGGTGGAGAAATTAGGGGGTAGGAAAAGAAAGGAAGAGGTGCCAAAAAGGACCAAGGTTAAAGATCTGACAAAATCTCAGAACCTGACGAGTGAAGAAAAGACCAAATCGAGCTGGTATGATGACAGATTACAACATATATGGTGCTATGTACAAATGCAATCAGCGAAAACTACAATACAATGATGCTACAATGAAAAACAATACAGCAAAAGTCAACACAGATTCAAAAACAAAAAACATTCCAAATAGTTCAAAAAACAACCTTAGTTGAGATCAAATACTGTTAAAGTAATGACAACCACCGACCGAGAAGCTAGAAAACAAAGTTCTGGTTACCTCCCATGATGGTAGGAATAGCAAGAGGTCTGAAGGTTCTGTCTTCAAAAAAGAATGTTATAGTTGAAAATTTGCAAATAATTAACAAAGTCACATTAAACAGCTTTTGTGAAAAATTTTTCATTAGTCCTTATGATAAAATCTGAGATTATTTCAAGCTTTATGTCCCTGTGTAGAAGCTCGTTTTTAATGAGATAATCAGCGTTAGTGATGATACGCAAGAATTTATTTTGCACAATTTGTAGCTGATGGAGTTGATTCTTTGTGGCAGTATTCCATGCTGGAGCAGCATAGAAAAGAATTGGTCAGATGCACGTGGTGTAAATATTCCTTTTAGTGCGTAAACTAAAATTGGAAAATTTTCCAGTGTTAGGTAGAAATCTGCACATAATTCCAACAGCTTTACTCTTGACGCTTAATATGATTAGGCCAAGTAAGTCTATCATTTAAAATAATACCGAGGTATTTTGCCTGTGTGACCAGTGGGACAGGTTCTTGAAAAAGTAAGAGTTCTTTGTAACTGGTATGCTTTTTGGTCTTGCTGAGTATAAGAAGTTGTGAGTTACTTGCGTTGATCTTGACTCTCCAATTTATACACCAATCTTCAACAGAATAAAGGTAACTTTGCATTTTGTTAATAACTTGATTTGCCCTGATGGTTTTAATGGCTATCGCCGTGTCATCGGCGTAGCAAACAAACAATGAATAATTGTCTAATCCTGGATGCGGAAAGTCGCAGATGTAAAACAGATAAAGAACAGGACCTAGGATGCTGTCTTGTTGGACGCTCAATCGGACTGGTTTTGGAGCCGAAGTTTCATTGCCTTGTAAAACGAAGAACGTACGATGTTGTAAAAAGGAGAAAATGAGGAGAATCAGTTCTCTTTGTTCTAAACTATTTGCTTCAAATGTAAACAGTCACTGAAGAATTTTCGTTTTGTTGTGTCCATTATTTTGCTTAGATTCGAAATAATATTGCTAATGGATGCCAAGAATATAAAATTAAGCCTCGAATCGCAGAGGAAATTTAACGATCAACATTTATTTACCACTAATAAATAGGTTTAAAATAAGAAACACAAGCTCTAAAAAATTGTCGAGAGGTAATTTAAACATGAAAAGCTAAAACACAACTACAAATCAGTACCCACAGTTTCTTTTGTCAGATTCCTACAGTTGAATAAATAAAGGCTCAGAAATAGCATATCTAACAAACGTCATTTCCGATAAATACCCATATATGCTATACCCTCTAGCTACGACAAGCTTTTACAAATCACGGAAGATTTCCTACCTATCTCAGCAGATTATGCCATCAAAACGTCAAATGCGCTTGCGATGCCTTAGCTTATACAGGAGACGTCTCGCATTACACTCACGACTGTCCACTCACTTCTCCCATCACAGCCTTCCTTCCTCAGCTCCAGGGATCACATAGTCTCAATGACCTTCTTCAGGATTACTACGGAACCATCATAGAGTTTATTAGATTATTAATTTAATTAGAACCATTATAGAGTACGTCTATTCTAAGAGAAACTTAATCATAGCAGATAACTAGGTCTAGGCACCTGACGAAATGTAAAGGCAGCAAGCCTCCATTCATGTATATATGTAAACATCTCTAAATTAACTACTCCATTTTGTTAATTTTGTTCTAACATACCCAAACCATTGTAAGCTGGAGCACTTAACAAAAGTAATACACTAATGTTATCTGTTTATTAATAATAAGGTTGAAAAGATAAACAACCAAACAAATGTTGCTGGTGCAAGGATCAGAATGACATGACTGACCTGCAGTGTCCATTGAGAGATGATCCAGAAGAGGGTATATAATAATAAAATAAATACCCTCTCGCTGAATGTTGCTTATTAGAAGATATGATAAGAATGCGGGAAATAAGCGCAGTTTGAATTGAAATGTATAAGTTATCAAATAAACTGAGCACTTTAATCAATTTTTTGAAGGGTGAAGATAAGATATGTCCAGCGAAATAAGGTTTCGGTTTCGAACCAAAATAAAACATTCTACTCCGCCATCTGCTAACAAACCCAAAACATTCCCACTGCGGTTGTATTTCTCGACGCCAGTGACACTTCTAAAAATAAACAAAGTGTTTACGTTTTTGCGGAAAGATACAAAGTGTCCAGCAAAGGAGTCCCTGATTTCAGAATTAAAAATCTTGAAAACAAAGGATGATGAAAGAATACGACAAGCGTATATTTATTATAAAAGCTGTAAGACTGCTATACAGAAGTTTTGAAATAATATTTACAAAAGCTGCCAACAGATGACGCTGTACATTTTTGAATCAACATGCATAAATAAACACCTCATTTGTAAACAGTATTTGCATTCATATCACAATCTTTACGAAACCTCCATCGCCGCTTGTAGTACAGATGTGGAGCAAACGAACTATGAAATTTGCTATCACATCCTGCAGAATCTCAACGGAAAATCACACAGATCGACAAATCAAGCTCGTCCAGCGTCTTGGTCGAAATTGATCTTGGTTCTAAAAATCGTTTAACTATATTTTCGATTTGTCAGAAGGATCATCCATAGGTGCATAGGAGTTGAAGAAACCACGTACAAACTTTCTAAGGTCCCCAATACGTCACACGTAATGGAAATGCTGCAAAAGAATGCATTCCGCACGAATTGAGAGAGTGGTTTGTACATAATATGAACAATGCTTTAGGATTAAATTCACAAATTCTTTATTAGCTCCTGATCCATTCTGGTCACTGTAGAAGCATTGTTGTATCCTTTATTTATTATTTATTGTAATTTTCGTTCTATAACCTTTAAAATATCTTCCGTTATGTCAACGGCGTTCTTCTCAGTTAGCTGAAAAACCTAGAAATGACGCTTTATTTCAACATTTTTTTTTGCTTAGCATGTAAACGAACGAATGATTTCCCTCATTTGATGTATGTGCAAGAGGTCCATTGTACCGTAAAATACGATACTAAAATAATTTGCTTTTTAATAAAAATTTTTCTTAATAAAAAAGTTTTTAACTTAATAATTCGGCCCAAACATGAGATAAACTCATTTTTTATGGTAGATATTTATATCTTACTCGACGGTGACTGAGTTTATTGTTCTAGCTTAGTACAGGATCAGATTCTAAGAGGCGTTCAATTAGCTGTAGATTAAGACCTCTCCATTTCTTCTTTCTATTTCAGCAGCTGTCTGGCTAACTGGATCAATGGTTCTATTGGCAATTAGATTAATCCTAAAGTTTTTCATTTTTCGAAACAAACTTCATGTTATTCTGAGATTTCATGGTTGTGAAATTTTGGACTAAGACCACCAACTGCAAATTTAGATGTAGGATTCAAACTTCTATCTCTATCTCTACAAGAGAAAGAGTACAAGCTTTGATTTTTATTTAAGTATGCTATTCAGAATTTCAGAATTTTCTCGACATTTGACTGACTGATATAGAATCAATCGAAAGTCAATTGTGGGTTAGCATCATTCGTCTTAGTCTTATGCCTGGTCTCTTAGCTGAAACAAATGATTCATCTTTGTTTTGAAACGCTTCACGTCCTCTTTTACTTAACTCTTAGATTGTTTGGAACAGGGGATGGCCAGTCAAAGATGTCAGGAAACAAAATATTACCATTGTTTTCTTCTTCGTTTGCTTCTTTTTCCTCTTTGATGCGCTGTCTTCTGATTTATTTTCTTCTTCATTGTACTATATTCAAAAGTTATCATTTTCATTGAAGTCTTCAATTGCTTCTTGAATGCCCTCTTTAATTTATTCTTCGCCTTCGTGACTTCCCTCAGGTTTTTTGTTAACTCCAACTTCACTCTTAGGTTAAGATAATATTGCAACGTTTTCTTCTTCCACACTTGATGTCGAAGGTTTAAAACACTTCAGCATCGAGCCGCCAGCGACTGAAGTTTGGCTTTTTGTTTTTTCTTTCTTGCTCTCCACTTAAACACTGTTGCTTCATGGTTGTGTACCTGAAATACGAAAAAAATCCATTCCAAATTGGTTAAAAAAAAAAAAAAAGTAAAAAAAAAAAATAAAAAAAAAATTGTTTTGCAAAAATGTTTAGTTTTTAAAACTTAATAGATTAATTAATTAGGACAGTCTACTAGTTGTCTATAGACATACCTATAGAAATTTCGTAAAAATCACTTTTTTAACTCAGAAAACCCCCAAAACGGCTATTCCCTCCAAAATGTCACTTTTTACGATCATAGTACTTTTTCTATATTATAGCGTCTAGTAAAAAAGTAATATAATAATAGATTTAAGAAGGATTCGATGAATGAAGTACCGTATAATAGCACGAAAACGTCTTCACCGTCTCACAGATCGATATTCTTTGTAGCATAAATCTGATTAATTTTTAAAATTGCAGCCTGACAAAATATTGCTCATAACGATGTATAGTTGACGCGATAATATTTTAGGCAGTGATATGGGAGATAATTGTCCGTTCGCTCATAGAACGATCCCAAAGTAAATAAAATCAAGTATGTACCTCATCGATCTTAAGTAGACTCTAATAACATGATAGATTGAAGTAGACATACTTGTTTACTTTGTAGTTGGCTCTACGGGCGAACGGACAATATCTCCCCATCCCACTGTCTAAAATGTGAGAGAGTGGATCCGTCCATTGTGACTGAAGTTGCGCTCTTTTGAACTCTAATTCAATTCGTCTAATGACTCTGCAACTTTCCGGCTATATTATTATGTTGCTCGGGTTAAAAATATTATCTTGCTTCACAGAACGACTTAAGCAGAATGATATTTGTGGCAAGGATGAGACGATAAGTCAGCACCTCCAGCTGTTTACTTGAGCTCCAACACAGATCAAAAGAAACGAAACAGAATACGCCCCCTTCCCCAATAATAATACTAAATCAATACAGCATCACATCGTTCACCTGCAGTTTGCTGCACTTAGGGAATATCTAATTTGATATGTTATTTTGTGTAAGAAAAGGCGTATTAATAAGCAATAAGCAATTTTTTGTCAATCCTTGGAGCTGATACCCGGTGGGGGCATCACTTACCTCACTGGTCTTCCCACACCACTACTTATGGGTAGGTGCTTTCGTCCCAGGGAAAGTTAGGTATTAGTATCGATTTCCAGGTTTCACTTTATAAGATATTTTCTACCTCCTCTTTTTAGCATGCATTCGTGGTGTAGTTGGGAGCATTCTTAAAGCGTATTCTAGAAGCACAGGGTTCGAGTCTCGCAGAGGACATTGCACATTTTTCACCTTTCCTGGTTCAAGAAACTCTAATGTCTCTGCAACTTATTATTACAGCAAAATGTTGTCAGATAAAAAGAATCTTCTTCTGAATCTATGATTCACTTTCATAAACAGAAAGCAGTACTTGTAGTACTAGAGGACTGGCTTACTGATGGATGAAGGAATTTTTATTTTAGATGATGTTTATTTTAATTAAGATTGAAATTTCATGTTTCCTAAAATAAAGGTCAATTGTAAACGCAAATACATTAAATATTTATTATAAATTTTAATGATTTGCATTAATATGTGTTCATATTATCAGATTATAAACATATTATTAAAGGATTTATAAAGTACCAGTAATGCCATGCAAAACATTAAGTGTTATTTAAATATTTTTAACAAACTATTAAATGCAAAATAAATATTTTTCTTCTATTGTTACTACTCGTAGCAAGTACTTATTGTTGTTTTTTCAGGTTTAGTTTCAGGTATAATTTTATATGTTTCTGTAGAATTCTAAATTTTTTTGAGTTTAAAAAAATTAAAGTTGAATAGTTGTTTCAATTGAAAATTTGGAATAATTACGAATTGTTTTTTGATACAGGTTATGAAAATACAGACCTCGCAGCAAATCGGAAATCTTTATTTCTAGTTTGCAGACCTTTTTCATTCTGAATGATTTGCCAGATGAATTGCTGCATATTTTTTTAGAATTGAAGCTCGAATTACAGAAATTAATAAGCATTATGACTAGGCTGTATTATGATATCAAAAATTTAATCATGTAGATGAAATCAGCTTCCAATAAGAAAATATCTTTACTATGCAAAATTAGCACTTTAGCAGCTTTTACAATTATGTTTTTCTCATTAATATTTCATAGAATCTTTTAAATAATTCACTAATTAAAAACGTAATTTCAGTTAATTTTTGAATACTTATTTTTTCTAAAAAAATTAATTAAAAAGATGGAACGTCTGAGATATCATCCGCTTTAGGTAGTGGTGCCATCTATTATGAGAACTAGAAATTTTTGGAAACAAAGGGAAAATGTTTTTAAACGAACAATTTTCTATTGAGATAATCTTTGAAAAGTTTATGACGGTAGTTACCAGTTAGAGCTGTGAAAGAACTAAACTTTAAGAAGGAAAACTGTAGAGTAGAATACAGAAGTGCAGTATATACTATTAAATAAGTATAGTTATGGATTAATTCCAAACTTAACTAATGAATGTTGCACGAAAACATATTTTAATTTATGAAGTAATCATATTTGAAGTAAATTGGTATTTTATTTCTGAAGTAATTACATTTATAATGCTTAATGACATCTAATAATATTTTTAATTATAATTAATAATATAGTAATATTTTTTAAATGTACGAAAAAGATTTTATACACGAAGCTAAAATACATTCCAAATTGTACATTATAACATTGTAAATTGCACATTTAATAATTGCAAAAATATTTCATATCAATCTCAATCTATATTTATTCAAAGAAATCTTTACATAATTTCATCTTTTAGATAATTGCTTTCTTTTCTAGAATAATTCGAAGTTCATAAAATAAATCAACCCTGCTGTTATTTACTAGACCATGACCTAACAGTTACAATTTTTGTACAAGATTTTAAGTTTCGTTTAAAGAAATTGCTAAGTGCACTTTAGGAATACCCTTCTACAGTCAGCTTCAATCTGAAACTCTTCTTTTGGTGCGGGAAATTCATGTTGATTTAATAGCTGATTAAGTGCGCGACTTCATTTTCAGTGTCAGAACTAATATCTATTCTTTGCATTTTCATGCAGCTTACGATTAATGCTGCTTTCTGAACTTGTTTTTTATGTGTCACAAAATATGCACAATATTCAAACTTTTCTTCATTATTTTCGATTATTCGAATCACTATTCGATTATTTCAGCCACAGAAAGTTTTTTTAATTAATTCATTTCAATATTTTACCAAAGACATAAGCACCGCCAGAGTAGTCTTTGTGCGACACTAATATAAAAATTTAATTATTATTTTTAATCTCCTAGGTGCTAATATTTCTTTTCAAAATGCTTAATTTATCAAATTTTCTTAGTTTTAATAATACAGATGATATCGCGATTCACCTCAGATTCTATTAAAGTGAAACAATTAAAATACTGTCCTTTTTACTTTCTTGTGCGAAGTAAAGGAAGTATTGTAATCAACAAAAATTTTGGGTATCATATTTCAAAGAAAATATCCATTTTGACCGCTATCGCATGCAATTTAATGATGTTTTTGCGTAACATCTGTACGTAAGGACAGAATAAAAGACTCTTTTTTCTCAAAACGGTTTCTAAAATGAATTTAAAAGGGATTCAGAAGAGGTATTTTCGTGACTTTTGTACGTACATGCGTATGTACCACGCGTAGCTAAGAAACGAGTAGCCTCAGAACGTTGAAATTTGTATATATGACTGCTATAACTTGTAACTGTGCACCTCCCTTTTTCGGTTCAAGTCGTCAGCACCAAAAGTACATAAATATATATGGTGATTCGCTACCAGACCGACAAACTTGAAAGGTGTGTAGGGGGTACAGAGACGCTCGGATTCGCGTAGGAATGTAGGCTCGCAAATGCCGTAGTTGCGAGCTATGGTGCAAAGAAGCGGAGAAAAGAACAGAAACAGCAACACATTAATGGAACAGAACACATTTTATTGAAAGGTTTCACTACAACTGGTGTTTGAAATTACAACCAGAAGCCGTTACGCAGGCCTTGTCTAGAGAATATTCGCACCAAACCAAATGAGCATATAACATCTTCATCGCGTCCAATTATTAAAGCCTGGGGATAATCCTTTCATTATCCTTTCCGGAGGACGTTTGCTGCATGGTTCCTGCAACAGACTGCTACAGACAGCACATTTACTGCGTTCATATTGTTTACGGATTAACCATTCTTCACACCTGAGGGAGCCTTCAACCAGCATAACGCCTATGTGTGGACTTACAAGAACCTTCATTTTACGCGACTACGTGAACCTCAAGAGCGTTTCTCGGTCAATGTTTGGGCCGGTATTCTTGGAGACTATTTCACTGGACCTTACTATCTGCCCAGTCTTTTGGATGTTAAAGCATACCTGATATTCTTGCAACATTTTCTGCCGAAATTCTTGACGCACCACATGTTCCTCCGTCGTTGCGCCGCTCCATGTGATACCAGCATGACTTGGCTCCTCCACATTACACGATTAACATCCGCCGACACCTTGACGTAACCTTTGGTCAGCGGTGGATGCGATGAAGGTGTTGGTTTTGACGTAATTTTTGGTCAGCTGTGTCTATGTCGTGGTGACCTGGTTCGCCCAATGGCAAACCGCACATTCAGTTGATCAATGTTAACGAATTTCGCTTACTGCGCATGCTCCATAGTGTACCGTTGGCGTGGGAGAAAATACTGACGAATAAAAATAAACAACCTTACACAAGCCTGTTCGTCATGTAGGCCTTAGCGACTCTTTACGATTGCAATACTATAGACACTTTTTTGTGCTTATTGCACTGGGTTCTGTTCCATTTCATTTTGATTTATTTTGTTCATAAACATTATAATTAATATCAGTTATTTGTAATAATTTCTTTGACTTTAATTGTAATTTAAACTAGATATATTCCTTAAGTTGTTAAAGTATTTATGAATGGAACGCATGGTAAATAATCGATTGCTTTTATTCCTCAGAAGTACAATCCATAAACAACATTATGTAATGTTTCCTGTTTTGTAACCCTTCTTAAACGAAAATTTGGGGAGTTTACAATTGATATTTGCATTTAAGTAATGAAGCAACATACAACCTAACAAGTTTTGAAAACCCGTAGAACATCAACCATATATCTTATTTATCTTTTAAAATTACGCCAAAGTCGTAATTGCGCCAAATTTTCTTCTGGCCATGCGCAGTGTGCGTAATTCGTTTAACATTGTTCAACTGAATGTGCGGTCTGCCATTACGCACCCGGTTCATTGTTCTGCCAGATCACCGGACCTATCATGCATGGACTTCTTTTTCTCGGGTTACATGAATAGTTTGGTGTACAAGACGCCCGTTCCTTCAGTTGAAGACCTCGTCGCTCGAATATCTAAAGCTGCCGGGAGGATACGTGATATGCCAGTAATCTTTCAGAACGTAAGGAATTCCATGCACAGTCGCTGTCAGGCCTGCCAAACGATTTCTGCTCGTAATTTTGACCACCTGTTGTAGTACAACCTTTCAATAAATTGTTTTCCGCCCCATTAATGTGTTGCTGTTTCTGTACTTCTTTCCACCCTAGCTTTGAAACCCTGCTTTCTTATGTGATTCCGAGTCGTCTCTGTACCCCATACACAGCCTGCAAGTTTCAAGGTCTGGTAGCGCATCACCCTCTATATATACCCACTCTGTTACTCATCTCGGTGAGTTCAGGTTTTTTTATTCTTATATGTTGGTAAATTGTGCATTTTTGGTTTCAAAAGTGATTGAATTATATCTTTCTTATGTTCCGGTTAAGGTTTTTATGTGCTTTTAGTTAGTCCGCATGCAATACTTGTAGAATTATCAAAAATTTAAAAGTTGTTTAAAGGGAACTAATCTTAACGAGACCTCCATTTGTTTATATTTGAAACTCTTAGTAGAACAGTGAATTAAGTCGTATTGATTGGGCGCCGATTTCAGGGTCTTCAGTTTTGTGCACAGAAAAATCCGCCTTGTTGCCCGCTGACAGAATTGTTTGTATTTGCGCAGAAACTTTAATTTTAGTTAAAACAAATTTTTTAAGTGTTTTAATTTATTTGATGCTGCATGTTTCTCTATATTTTTCAATTTTTAGATTTAAAGATGTTTTGAGGTTTTATGCATTTTTGCCTTGAAACGAAGTGAGAACTGAATTAATTAAATGAGAAACATACCTCTGATGAAATTCGAAGAAATAAGTTTAAATAAAATGCAGGAAAAAATGTGTAGAATTTGATAGGCCATACAAGGAAGTCATGTGATGTAAAAACCTCACTGCATAGTATCACTTTTTTAAATGCCATTTTCTTATATCGTGATGGGAATATCTTACACATGTTTTTATAGAAAGTCGTCAAATAATGGTGAGTTACGCCTGCAGGAAAGTAACTAAAAGTAAAATGAATATATAGCAAGCACTCAATATCTGGTGAGCACCCAATGGCTTCACTCATGCTGAATATTTAACAACAACGAATTATTATAATTATCCAGAAAACTGTACATGAATAAAAGGAATAATTTCTCATTGAAAACTATTCAAAGGTTGAAAGGAATTTTTGCTGTTTTATAATACTAATGGTAAAATATTTTAAATTTAAAACAATTAAGAAAACATTTGGTCATTTTAAGCTAAGTTTACAGTTTTGCAAAGTAAAAAATATTTCAAAGCTTCTCAATAGTGCGTTTATATATTTTTGGTATTTGCAGAATTATTATGTAAAAATAATTTATTGTTCAGCGCTTTTTTTTCTTTTGGACGCAAAATTCTATTGCACTCCTTTTTGCAAACTATACCTTTGTTTGAAAATAGTTTCTCAGCATATTTGCAGCTAGTTGGTGAGAAAGATATTTCTTAGTTACTTCAGATAAATTAAGATAATTATCTATATTCACTTTTCATCTCATAGACAGTTATGTTTCTCTTTCTACAACAGGCTAAGATTAGTTAATTACTTAATTAAACACTAAATAAAAATTGTTTTTTGTTTCCCCATGCTATGTATTTGTGACGATCCGAGCAGTGAATTGGATTGGAGGAATACATAGTTGAATGGTTGGCTGTAAACATGGGTTAATCTAAGGAGGAAAAAAAAATTATATTATTACAGTGACATTTTCGTCGCCCTCCTTCGAATCCTTCTCTCGTCTATTTCTTCCGACATCGATGTTTTTCAGATAACGCTGACGATTTCAGCTCCGTCTCCTTCCTTCAAAAAAATGGCTGCATGTCAATCTCCCGTCAAACCTCCCGTCAGCCTTTTTACTGGAAACGCCAAGACCGCTTGATTGGCGATTTTTGATGGTAGTAAAACCGCCAACAGCCCGGCAAAAAACACGCAGGAAGGTGCAGCTCCACATAGCAAGAGCTTCCTCATTTGGCGATCATCGCTTCTAGCCTCGCTAGGGGTCCCAATCCAATATAGGAATAACCTGCAAGTAAGCAAAACATCGCGCCAACCAGACCCTACGGTAGAGTTAGTAATGTAGAAACTAGCCTCTCCGCAGGGTGCAAAAGTAACTAATGATGACAGAGGTTTCACAGACGACCGTCTAACGGGCGAAGAAATCGAAAACAAAGTCGTAAATCTCTTTGAAAAGGCAACGGACTGAATTTGCAAGTTTTGAAGGGATACGTGAAAAGTATTGATTTTACAACAATTTAACTTCAATACTGATAGATACTTAAATGAAAATATAATGATTTCACAGATAATTTTCTTGGGTTTATTCCGACACCAAACACGACCACCATAGTAAGAAATAATAAAAAAAAACTTCAGTTAAAATACAGTAATCAAGTATGAAAATTTTTATATATTCTCCACAACACCAAAACGACCACCATAGTCAGAAAATATGGATCCCAAATTTAGCAGAAAAGGGGGCAAAAATAATTAAAACTTAAATTAACTTTAAACACCAACTTGTGTAAACAAAACTTTAAAAAGAAA
>KK115620.1:0-41699 GCA_000611955.2 Stegodyphus mimosarum | reverse complement strand
TTCAAACAGGGAATTTAACATTGAAGATTCTGATGATAACACTCCTCGGCCAACATCGCCGCTATTTTTCGTTCCAACAGTGAAGATTACAGGGTGTAATACATTGAAGATATCTTTTCCTTCATTTCTAGAAAGGAGAAAAAAAAATATATATATTAGTTCAGATGTACATTATCGTCGCCCTCCACAGCATCCTGCTCACGTCTATTTCGTCCGACATCGAGGTTTCTCAGATAACGCTGACGCTTTCAGCTCCGTCTCCTTCCTTCAAAAATATGGCTGCATGTCAATCTCCCGTCAAACCTCCCGTCAGCCTTTTTACTGGAAACGCCAAGACCGCTTGATTGGCGATTTTTGATGGTAGTAAAACCGCCAACAGCCCGGCAAAAAACACGCAGGAAGGTGCAGCTCCACATAGCAAGAGCTTCCTCATTTGGCGATCATCGCTTCTAGCCTCGCTAGGGGTCCCAATCCAATATAGGAATAACCTGCAAGTAAGCAAAACATCGCGCCAACCAGACCCTACGGTAGAGTTAGTAATGTAGAAACTAGCCTCTCCGCAGGGTGCAAAAGTAACTAATGATGACAGAGGTTTCACAGACGACCGTCTAACGGGCGAAGAAATCGAAAACAAAGTCGTAAATCTCTTTGAAAAGGCAACGGACTGAATTTGCAAGTTTTGAAGGGATACGTGAAAAGTATTGATTTTACAACAATTTAACTTCAATACTGATAGATACTTAAATGAAAATATAATAATTTCACAGATAATTTACTTGGGTTTATTCCGACACCAAACACGACCACCATAGTAAGAAATAATAAAAAAAAACTTCAGTTAAAATACAGTAATCAAGTATGAAAATTTTTATATATTCTCCACAACACCAAAACGACCACCATAGTCAGAAAATATGGATCCCAAATTTAGCAGAAAAGGGGGCAAAAATAATTAAAACTTAAATTAACTTTAAACACCAACTTGTGTAAACAAAACTTTAAAAAGAAAGATTGACCTTAAGGATCAACTTATCAAGAGATTAACATTAACAACCAAAGTTAAGAAAAAAAAAATTAACTAGACAGAATTTAAATAGTTAACCAACCCAAAGTAAAGAAGAAAAATTAATTACACAAGCAACTTAAAATCAGCGTTAACCAAATCTGTCAACAAAACAAATTAAATGACTACAATTACTTTTAAACAAACCAAAAAAACTTAAGTTCAACTACAAAAATTAAAACAAATTAAACTTTAAGTCTGAAGCAAAACAAGTTAAACATTACCTTTAAAACAACTTAAATCACAACTGAAATAAGTGATACATAACATATTTGAAGTTATGTAAAGCAATTCCAGAAATGTTTATGGTCCTTATTTACATGATCAAATTTTTAACATTTATAATTTTTAGATTTTAATTCTGTTAATGGTATTTGTTTCATGTGAAGTAAATCTGATTAAGAAATTTCTTTTCATTTTTCCTTTTTCTTTTTATTCTGTTTTAATTACGAAGTCGAAGACGATTAAAACTATTTTACCCCTTCACAGTAAATTTAATTCTAATTTGAAAAATAGTTTTAAATTTTTAGATGCAAAATAATTGCGAATGAAAGTATTTACTTAATTGCTTCTTTAAAAAAATATTTGTTTTAAATTTTTATTTAGCTCATTCTTGGTATTTGTCGCAGTGATAAAAAGTGTCTCATCGATATTTAAACAACTTTTACGATAAACTGTCGAGTTAAAATTGGTACAAATACTATTTGTGGTGAAAATACAGTGTGATGATGCGATCTTTTTTTTTAATTCGATTTAGATTATTTTTTTTAATTTAATATTGAAAGAATTTTGCGCGCACATCTTCGTTTACCGAACAAACTGAACATTTTAGATATTTACTGTTTCTGCCATTAGACAGAGGTGAAAAAAATCTTTTAAATGAAACTGACATGATATTTTAAACACACTTTATGATACTGTTGATAAATTTTCGAAAACAGCTACATTAATTCGACTGTTTTACTTTCATGACTTTAAAATTAACGCACCTAAAAAGGTGTTGGTTGCAAAGACTTGGAATTTGCAGCCTATAAAACAAACACTTCGCCCTCTTTTAAAGCAAGAATGATAGAAACATCTTGTTTTAAAAAAGGGCGATTTTCAACGTAAAAAATAAATAAAAGAAAATCTGAAAGCCTTCAGATTTTATGTTACGCACAAAGGGGCGTTTTTTTAACGTTTTGTGAGTTACCTATGTTTATTAAATATCACGTTCCTTGCAACTGAACCACCATATAAAATTCAATTCAAAAGCCATTTCACAAAATATTTAAAAATAACATATTAGAATATCTTTAGAATTTCCGATTAGATATCTTTAGAATTTCCGAAACGCAATATCGTGCTCTGATGCTTTATTTTACAGTGTGTTGCCACTTTTCGCTTTGAAGTCGTTGAGTTTCTTTATAAAAAATTCGTTTAAGTTTTATAAAATATGAAATAGACAATTAAACAAATTCCAAATTCGGACTGCCAGTTGTCCATATTCGAGTGGGGGACTATGTTATTCAAAATTTGATGGTTCTAGATACCGTTGTTTTTTCACAATTCCAAAAACATGCATACATTCATGCAGATTCTTCATTATTTAATTTTTTAAATATAATACAGCGCGATAATATTTGGTGGCAACAATTTGAAAAGTGATACATGGTTTATAGTAAATCGACTCAAAATGTCGAATTTGTCAAAATTCAGTGTCAAAATTGAATTCTGAATCAAATTACCGTTCAGAATATTCTGAATCACAATTTGATTCATAATATGACGAGTATTCGTTTTTGCAAACACTGGCTTCTTTCAACAGTTTAATTTTCAATCTCTCTGCAGAGGGCAATTCATCACGGGATTCAGTGGCGATCCGGAAGTTTTCATAAGAATCTGGTGTGCTAGAAGAAAGCAATATTGTTAATAAATGATTCTCAGTTTTGATGTCTATCTCTTTGAGTTTGTTGACGAGAGTGAAAAAAATCATTTAGAAACAGACATTTGTTTAGAGATAATTGTTTCCGTAATATGTATTTTTAGGTTAAGCTATTTAAGCATGGTAAAACACACGAGGATCATCTACCTAAGGAAATTCGTAAAGGACTTTCTAAGGGAACTGTCTAGTATTCAAACTACATATGAGAAAACCACGAAAACCAGCCAAGCAACCAGCCTTTTCGGCTTGCACTCGAAACCCGTGTCAAACTACCATTACTCAACGGTTTTAACCACTCGGCCACTGGTGACGTGTAATCCTTACAGAATTATAATTTTCCGATCTGGCCTTTTCTACGCAATTTATTAACTAGTTCATGACATGTTGAACAGTTCTTTGGGTGTGTAACTGTGTTGGGTAGCATTGATAAACTTACATATCCACTCCTTCTTTCTGGTTTGTTGTTATCTATTTAGTAGTGTCTTCATCATCACCAGTTTCTGGCTTCGCGGTATTGTCAGATGCATAAGCCCGGTGATCGATTTACTTCAATAAAGCTTCTATTTGCAGTTTCCATGCATCAAAATTGACCTTATTTAGCTTTAGAATGGAAATTTCGTTTGTCATTATTTCGATTTTAGTAGACTCAACATAGCTTGTTGAAAAAATTAACATTGGTGCTTTTACTCCCTCGTTAAGCAAGGTCTGTTCCCTATAAGCCATGTAGAAAAATACTGAAGTCTTTCAGCAGCAGGATAAAACATTTATTTGGACACCGAAGATGCTGAACAGCAGAGGAGAAACATAATAAAAATTTCAAGGCATAACCCGTGGCGCTTTTGCTCACAAGCGAAATTTACAAAAAAAGATTCCGAGCGTGGTAAGGTAGGTGAATCATGAGCATGCTTTGAGGAAATCAGCGGTGGTTACAAACCCAAAGAATTAATTACCTCGTTGCAAAATTACAGATGGTAAGTTACCAACGGGAATCTTCATATCGAAAATGAGAATTAAAAAATAAAAACACACTAAAAATATGTATTATTTGTGTAGTTGCACAAAACTTGCAAAACCATTTCTAGACTAGGCATTTCGCCAATGTTATAATACTCTAAGCTAAATCTGTAGTCCTTGATAGCTAAAATGCTTAAAAGCTGTGTAGTGAATAATCGCAGAGTTGTCACACGTCAGTGACTAGTCTAAAGAAGGGCTAAATTTAACTTCATTCCAACTCAAAAATCATTCACAGGTGGCCCTTTCTGGGGCTTACAGTAAGCCTCCACCTGGGCTTTAAATCAAGATACAAAAAAGAAAACTAATCTAATACTAACTTAACTAAAATCAGCCGAAGCTGCACAGAAATAACTAACAGAGTTGGAAATTATTAAAGATCATCGGCGAATACTAGCAGGCACATAGCAATACGGCCGGATCGTAATGAGATTTACACTGTTAGCAACAACTTGGCCAGAAAGCAGAACACGGTCTCCTAATTCTCTATTAGGCTCTTGTAAGCGCTTCTAGTGAAGTGACCGAGACTTCAACTTAACTACTGGTTTCTACCTCATTTACATTCTACCTCATTTACATATAACGCAATCCTGAAAACTCCTTCTAGTAGGGAATCGCAGGTGGGAAATAAGAAGGTAAACGGAAGGCTTGTTCCAAAATAAAAATAACTATTAGAAAAAAAATAAACCCCTACAATGTATTATTTACAAATTTGTCAGGTCTAATTATGTTAATAAAAGTAAAACACGCCTTGAATTTTCTTGACAGCAAGACTAACAAATGTTTCTGACTTTGAGAAAGTAAACAAACAAAACAACAAATGCAACAGAATAATTTAATACTGTCGCATAAGCTCACGTTAAGACTTAAAATTTCAAAACTACATTTTCTTGTGTCATTTACAACTTACAACTTCTGTTTTCCGAAGAAACATAGCATTAACTGACCGTCATAAATCAAAAAGCTTTATGAATAAAAAAAATAACTCACTTAATATTATTCTTTTAAGGAGAGTTTCATAAAAATATGCGAGAGCAACAGATTGTTTTTTAAGTGCTGTAATTAATCTTAAAAATTTGTTTTACGTGTTTTGTTGCGTTTAATTGACGTGGATAACTTAACTGCGTGTTGTTTTCTGCTGACATAATTAACTTTTCACTTAACTAGCTCACGAAAACATGACAAAAATAAGGTAAAAATATGAACAAGGTAAATATTATAAAGAAGAGAAATGAAGGAGTACAAAAAGGTAATATAAACCGGATTATTTAAGCTTTTTATAATTTAGAAAATTGCATCATTCATTCTGAAAAAGAAAAGAAAGTATAATGAGAAAAGCTCTCAAAGAAAGCCAAATTCTACAAATTTCTGAGCATAACCAAAAGAATGTAACAGATGCTATAAAGTATTTCTTCCGCCTTCTTCGCATACCTTTGTGTTGTATAGTGGTCAGCACGCTCAACGCTATTCGAGAAGTCCGTAGTTCGAGACCCGGCGACAGCATTGCTTATTTTTCACATTTCCTGCTTCCAAAAAATTCGTAATGACTCTACAGTGGCGCCGGAACTAAAAGGTGGTGGATGATGATTCTCCAGCGCCATGATTTGCCAAAATCCCCCCCACCCTTTAAAAGAGGGAGTATATAAGGTCTTTCTTCCGCCTTCTTTTCATATCTTCGTGATGTAATGGTTAGCATACTCAACGCGTGTTCGAGAGGTCCGTGGTTCGAATCCCGGCGAAAGCGTTGCTCACTTTTCACTTCTCCAGCATAAAAAAAATACCTAATATCCTTACAGTACATTCTGGAGAATAGAAACATTCATATCAATATTTTATTTCAATCCGAAATTGAATTAAGAGTATAAAAGGTTTTAAAACAAATGAAATTTTGAAGCGAAAAAATATTAAATGCGTCTCTAGTTCTTCAAAGAGACGTCGTGTACGAGGTGTTTCGGAAAGGTGTAATTAATGTTAAGTAATAATAACGTTTGGCTTAAAACTAATGAAACCTTTCTATGATAAGAGACATTTTTAAGTATGTGCAAAAGCGCTCTTAATTTGTGTAGAAATATAATACGGCCGATATATTCTGCTTGCAAAGTTGTAAATCATGGAATGTTTTACACATGTTGATTCAAAATTCCTCGCCCAGATTTTGAACGTAAGTTCAACGTATACAGACAAACTGATTCACATAGGAGTATATAAGTCCGAAAACACCGGCCGTAGAGGTTAACAGTAAAGGAATAAAGAGAAATGAATGAGTACAAAAAGATATTACGTCATATTTTATCAACATATCATAATTTTTTACAACATATCAGCCAATTCACGATACGAAAAGGCTAAAGTAATGTTATTGCTTGAATATTTTTACCCACAGTAAGTGATTAATAAAATTACTGAACAAAATTCAAAATTTGGGTTATATATTTTAAATTAATAATCTGTGTAAATTTCTATCAATTAATTATTGAATATAAAAATTACGTAATTTTTTCCCTTATGCATTATTTCTCGTATTTTAAAGCTTATAAAGTTTAAAATACGGAAACGGATCTTATTGATACATTTTTATATATAGAAATTACTTCGTTTTAGCATGTTATGCGTACGCTACTCTCTCTGCTGTTCTGTTCAGCTTTCTTCTGTAAAAAAGGTTATTTCTTCTTTTGAAAGAAATGGAAAAAAGAATTTACCATAATACATTGTAATCAAGTAGTTTATTGACTAATAATCAAAATCTGGCGAAAAAGAAATTATAGTTTAAAATATTTGAATTATATGGGGAAATTAAAGTCTAAAAGTTAATCATATTAACCATCCTCTTTCTATATATGCGCAAAAGCATGAGGAAAATCTTAAATTCAATTATTTTCTTTTTTCTTCCGTTCCTACTTTATTATAGTATGAAATATTAGACATCTTTATTTGTGATACCAATTGCTACTTAAAACAAGATTGAATAATTTCATATGCTTTATAAATACACTTGCTTCGTTTTGCTTTTTTTATAATATGGCAAAAATCTCTATTTATATTAAAATACATTCCTTGGGTATTTACGAAAAACGTATATAAGTATATACAAAAAAAAACTATCAACACATTTTAACAAAAATATTCCCATAACACGTTTCATGTGTACTTTACAGCACGTTCTTTATATGACAAACGAAAGCTTTACTAGTGTCATTATTTAACGTGCTATGTTTATTATAGAGCTAGAATATGCATTATTCAAACGTCTTTCGTAAAACATCGTACAAACGTTCTTTACACGTTAAATAAAACTAATACCGGTATTGAACATACTTTTGTATGTTATAGAACTGGCATACAGACGGAATTTAGAACATCGCATAATGTTCTTCACACGTCACATGAGAGTGCCATTAACACCAGTAATAAAAGTGCTGCTGTCTTTTTAGAACTGGTAATATATAGATGGGATTCCGAACGTTTTGGTAGAACGTCGTGTGGATATTCTTGCAGAACCTTGTTGAAGGATAAAAATTTTCTGCAGTTTTATAAAAATATATGAGAACAGATTGTTTTTCGAACGCCGTAATTAATGTTCACAATTTGTTTTACGTGCTTTATTGCCTTTGATTGATGTGCAGAAATTAACTGTGCGTTACTTTCTTCTAATATAACTTGCAGAATATTTTTATTTTTCCATAAATTGTGTGAGCTTTCTTTGTGAAATTTTCTTTACACCTTCCACGAGAGTACCTCTAACAGCGGTACTGAACGTACTACTGTCCCTTTGAGAAGTGTAAGAGATAAATGGGATTCAGAATGTTTTGCCTGAACATTCTTGACCTATTTGTAAAACATTTAACTGAACATTTTGGTGCTAGTTGGATATCATGTTGAAACACTGAAAAACGAAACTATGAAACAAATGTTCTTTATGCTTTCTATTGCTGCAATATTTACTACTTATCTTTACATCTGAATCGTAATTTTATATTAGTAAATGCAAAGATTATACACGTCTGCTTCAGTATTTTCTTCAGCAGCCTTCAGAAGCTTGTAGAGTCACTAGGTTATTTCTGAAGCCGGAGACATAAAAAATGAGCAATGCTTTAGCCGGGACTCGAACCTGAACCTCTCGAATACACTCCGAATGTGCTACAGTTACACTACGAAGGCGTGTGAGAAACAGGGAAAGAAAAGCTTGTATACTCCCCTTTTAAAGGGAACTGAGGATTAAGGAACCCAATCGCCAAATCCTGGTGGTGAATATTTATTTTCCACCACCTTTTAGTTCGGGGGCCACTGTAGAGATGTTAGATTTTTTTAAGCAGGGGACGTGAAAATGGACAGTGCTCTAGCCGGGACTCGAACCTGGACCTCTCGAATACACGCCGAGTGTGCTACCGTTACACAACGGAGACGTGCAGAAAGGAGGGACAAAAGAGAGAATGACATTGTGCATATCTATAATACTTATCCAGGCTAGTCATTTTCTTTGAGAACTACCATCTTCACAGAAGACCAAAGTCGTCTGGAACAGCTGTGGTTTTTCAAAGCGGATTAACTGTAGTTCATTTACTTAAATTTTGTTTAAAAATAAAATAAGATACTATTACTCAGAATACAATGAGAACAGTAAAGAAAAGGCTGTAGTACAAAGAAACGGAATAAATTAATTAAAGCTCCAGCGCAGCACGAAATTTAATAAATCTTTCCAAAAGAGTAGCGTACAACATCAGGTCTAATAAGGAAATATTTTCCGAAAAAATCTGCAGTTCTTCACAAGTCTTAGTTTTCGGCAAGTGCGAAAGTATTCCTGAGACAATTCCCCCAAAGCAGAAGAATTTCCCAGATGGCACTGCAACAGAAAAGACTTGTTTTTCTTTCGGATAAAAGCTATCTGTGACAAGCATACATTTCCTCCGTCTTATTTATTAAGTAGACATCTAAGCCTCCTATAAGGAAAAACTAAAACCATTACGTTATTAGAACAGCGAAATCCCCCGCTTTGTTCTTCATTAATTAGTGTTGTCATCAACTAAAAATATTGCAAAGAGTTTTCGAAAATGTATGACAGTTTTTTAAAATCTCCTTCTTTATTTCTGTTATAATAATCCAGTTAGAGTCTTGTAAAAGTGTTATGAAAAGAATTATTGTGCTAAGAATAGCGAGAAAAGGCGAATTCGCCGACTGTTCCTTAAGATTTCAATCTACATGAAAAAATTTATATGTAGTAATTGCATTTTAAGTTAAACTTATGGTGATTTTTTTTTGTTTTCATGCACAAAAAGAAGAAAGAGATCAAGTAACATACACTCACGTTTGTGAAAATTGCAACACCAAGAAGGAATCGTCATAATTGAATGCAATTTAATACACAGTTGAGTGGTAGTGGTACAAATAAATGATTAAATGTTCAAAGCAAACAAACAAGAACAAGAGATCAGAGTCAGTATTTTGTGTGGCCACCACGCGCCGCAATAAGTGCTGCTACACGACGTGGCATGGAGTCAAACAAAGTTTGAATGTCTGACTGAGGAAGAGCATTCCATATCGTTTGTACGCGTACCCAAAGTTCGTCTGCAGACGCAACAGGACGAGGATCACGAGCAAGACGCCGACCAATGACATCCCACACATGTTCAATTGGCGACATATCCGGGGAACACGCAGGCCAAGGAAGAAGCTGTACCTGCTGCGCTGCAAAGAAGGATTTAACAATCCGAGCAGTATGAGGGCGGGCATTGTCCTGTTGAAATACAGCGCCTGGCAAGCTTTGAAGGAAGGGAACAGCTTCGGGCTGTAGAACTTCACGGATATACCGGTTGCTGTTCAGATTGCCCACAATTCGTAGCAATTGAGATCGTCTATGATATGCTATGGCGCCCCAGACCATAACTCCGGGTGTTCGTCCACTGTGGCGTTCGATAATGCACTCCGGAAGGTGGCGTTCACCGGCATAGCGTCTGACACGAATGCGGCCATCATGGTACCACAAATTAAAGCGGGATTCGTCAGAAAACACGACATGCTGCCAATCAGCACGCCAGTCTCTATGCTGATTGGCCCATTGTAGCCGCAGGCGGCGATGGTCGTGCGTTAGGGGGATCCTGTATAAAGGAGTCCGTGCGCGCAGTCCACACTGCAGCAGACGTCTACGAATTGATGAAGCACACAATGAAACACCTGTAGCTATTGACCACAGTGCTGCCAATTGTCTAGAGGAAGCTGTACGGTCCGTCCGCGCCATGCGGACCAGGTGTCTATCATCGCGAGCTGACGTCACATTTCGGGGTCCACTCCCGGATTTCCGAGTTGTCCGACACTCGTCCGTCCACTGCTTCCAAACGCGCATCACTGTGCTGCTGTTACGCTGCACACGAGAGGCTACTGCACGATACGACAATCCAGCTTCACGAAGGCCGATGATTCTCCCTCGTTCAAACTCTGTAAGTTGTTCAAATCTCGCTCTCTTTCGTCGACGAGGCATAAGTACAGATTGAGTTAACGTTTACCACTAGCAGATAACCACCGATAACCATACACGCCTCGCTACAGCCGTCTATTTATTCGGATCCATCAGCCGTTCAGAGGGCGCTGCTCAGCATACGCATGCGCTACGGATTTGCAATTCTAATCATTTGCATATCATGCGCTACTTTGCATTTCCTGAAAATTTCAGCTCACTCGCGTAAGTCCTTCATGGTGTTGCAATTTTCACAAACGTGAGTGTATAAAAATTTTTTATTGCTGCTAAAATAAAATATGCTTTTATTTTATTGAAGATAAATGTGCTATACAATTTTTCCTTAAATAATATACCTATATTTCCGGAGTCTGGAAATTTTATTCTTTAGACTAAAATGTAATTTACCTCCTGGAATGTTCTGGAATCTCGCTTATTTGTCATCGACCATCGTCCTACCGGAAAATAGAACAGACGGGTAACAGACACTCTCAGCCGAGATCTCCAGTTGATAATGAGGACATATATTTAGCGTAATATTTGTACACTACGGAAAAAATCAAAATTAGAATCCAAAATTTTTCATAAACTCTTTATTTATACTACTAATTACGTAACGGAGCTTATTATCATAAAGAGTGAAAATACAGTATTTAAATTAAATGCGAAACATCACGATAAATATTCACATGTCTTTTATTTTCTAAATTTGCATCAACTTTTATTCAGTTTTTAGTTTAATTGAAAATAAGAAGGTGGTATATTATGTTTTAACCAACTGCACATGTTAAAAATATTCAGTCCATTTCTACGTTACAAGACAATTCTTTGTATGTACTGTGCAATTAAAAACACCAACATGCAATTAAACGCAAAGAATTTTATGTTGAAGTTTCGATTTTCAATACGAAGTTTTTAAACTGCCCTATAAGCATTATGCATAAACAAATTAAATCCTACGATTATTGAAATCTCACTATAGTTTTAAAAGGGCAAATTTCCTCTGCACTTTTGTTTGACTAAATTATCTAACCTTTTACTCTAAATATGGTGAAAAACAATCCTTGTACAATGTAGCATATAATTTAAATTACATTTTTCTTTGTACCCCTTGAGTTTATTCTTTGTTTTTCGGTGCCTGAGTTGTGTCCATTTTGGACATTTCAGTGGAATATGTATTTAACTTTCGTAAAAGATTAAAGCCATTTTCAGAATTTTTTTAGCATTTGGTTGCGTTGTGGCTACAGTTATGACGGATATTTGAAATTCTATTTCACTTTCAAGCAATGTTTTAAATATAAACTTTATTTAAAACATTGCTTCCTAAAATATAAGTCAAGAATTGCATTCCTGTAAATGAGAATAATTTTGTAAGGATATGGCCTTTTAATCGTTAATTAAATGCATCACTGATCACTTCAAATATTTCGAAAAGAATATCATATAGCGTATGAAAGCAATATGGCATATAAAACTGAAAGAAATCTTCTCGTATTTTTCTTTTTAAATCCGAAATTTAACTTCTACTTTACATCCTTATCAAAATTTAAACATGCGCTGCATTTCAGAAGCAGATCATTAATTAATTAAATTTCTCTCAACTAATGACAGAAATTTAAGAAAAAGAATTTATCGAAACCTTAACTTTTCATAAGATAAAACGTGAGCTGCACTTGGCAGTATTCAGCAGACTGTAAAATGAAATCAATTTCGTATCCAGCAGGCATTTATTAATTCCACATCAAATGCTGCATCTCAGTTACTTGTTCCAGTGGTGAGAAAAACATATTTGCATTGATACGTGTATTAAACTTTAAAATAATAATAATAATAAAAAAACTTTCCGAACACTTTTCAGAATTTTGTTCAATTTTTATTTTTCCTTTCATCTGTCAGCCAATTAACCAGACTTATTTGTTTTCAAATCTTGTTACCGGCAAAAGGGTCTGATGATTAAAAACAATAAAATTAATAAAAAAATCTGAAAGCTTTCAGATTTTACATTACGCCTAAAAGAGCGTTTCTTTAACGTTTTGCGTGTTAGCTTTATTTATTAAATATTATGTTCTTTGCACTTAAATCATATAATTCAATTCAACAGCAATATCGCAAAATAATTTTAAATTGAGCAAAGCTTTAAAATTTCCGATACACAGTCTCTCGCGCTGGAGATAAAAATGTTTGTTTTTTTTTTCGTACAGGGGTGTCATTGTTCGCTTTGAAATCGTTGAGTGTGTTAATCAAAAATTCGTTAAAGTGTTACGAAATATGAAATCGATAATAAAACAAATTTCAGATTCCAAATTTGGGCTTCCAGATGACCATATTCAGTAGAAGATTACGTTATTCAAAATTTGACAACTGGCATTGTCGTCCTGAAAGTAACAGGGGTTCAACCCGTAAAACTGCCACAACGTAGGAAGCACATTGTCATCCAAAATAGGGCAGTAGGCATCGGAGTTGAGCTTACCATGAATGGGGACCAAGGGTCCAGCCCATACCAGGAGAAACACCCCCAGACCATTATTCCGTCTCCGTCGAACTTGACTGTTGGCACAATGCATTCTGGCAGGAGACGTTGTCCAGGTAGACGCCAGACCCAGAACCTGCCATCCGAACGGTAAAGGGTAAACCTTGATTCGTCACTCCAAAGAACCCGTTTCCACTGATCTACGGTTCAATTTCGATGTGCTTTGCACCACATTAACCGAGCAGCGCTGTTGGACTTTGTGATCAAAGGCTTATGGGCAGCAGCACGACCATGAAAACTAAGCAGATGTGCTTCCTTACTGATGGTATTTATTGAAACAATAATCCCGGATGCCTGTTGAAACTCCTCGCGGATGAGGGCCATCGGTTGGGTGCGGTTCTTCCGAATTTCTCTGGATAGTACTCGTTGGTCTCTATCTCCCAGTTTTGTTGGTCTGCCGACTCGGGGCACATTCCGACAATCACCGCTCACCTTCCACTTCTTTAATCACATAGGCCACTGTCGATTTTGGGTACTTCAGATCGCTAGATATGTTCCTTAAGGATCGGCCACATTTGTGATACCCGATAATTATACCTTTCGCGAAATCAGAGAGCTCCGAACTGCGAGGCATCCTGCATGCAACTAAAGCCGATGCTGTTTCCTACACGATATATACCGGCGGAGTCCGGGACGTACCTTAGGACCGCAGATATCGTCATTTGCACAGGTGTCCAAATACTTATTGGTAGTCAGTGTATAATGTTTCTGAAACATCATATGCTACATCTGTCATTAAATATTGATATAATAGGGCAAATATTCACTGGTGTCATTCGAAATTCAGAAAATGGTTTAATTGCTTCGTTGAACTAAGTTATATTGAACTACGATAGATTAACGCCAAACGTTTAATGACTTCTTCACAATAAACACAGTTAGATGCTTGAATGCTATTGATATAGCAGATTTACGGAAACTGAAGACTATAGCAATTAAGATCCAATGGGAAGGGAAACAGTGGAAAAGCTAGAAGGTGAAGTGCTAAGAAACCTTAAACATTATTTCAGGAAACTGTGAAGATAGCACAGAAAGAGCGTACAAAGTTCCACTACCTTTCATGGAAAGTCACTCTCTGTTAATAAGTAACAAAGAAGAAACAAAAAAATCTTTAAGTCACTATGCTATTAAAAGAAAACAATAAGCATGAAAAACACAATAAGAAATTCAATAATAGTTGATTCTGAACATAGTAGGAAAAGAATGAAGATCGTAACTATGGACATTATTTACCCCATTGGTGTTGCTACGAAAGATACTGGTTTAACAACAAAGCTTTTTTCGATGCTTTGGTATAAGATAAGAAGGTAAACTCTTTTAACAGCTGCCTAGAATCGGGACCAAATTAGATTTTGGAAATTCTGAGAACCTTAACCATCCATTTAAAATCAAACAAATAATTTACTTTAAATTCTATTTCATAAAAAACGCTATTCTGAAGAAAAGAAAATGAAATATAATAATTACGATTACCACTAGTTATTATTCGGCAGCTTCATCGGATTCATGGAAAAATTCAAGTCCTTTGTAACCTTTCTGTGTACTTAGTTTTTTTTCCTTTTTTTTAATCAGAAATGGCTTTCTTTTTCACCAGAATTTTCAATTATCCAAAATGGCATCAGTCCACATTATCTCAAATGATAAAATCATTGATGTGTGGGATTTTTTATGTTTCATTTATATGAACTGAAAAAATTATAATATGTGCTAAAAACAATGCAGTGATTATTTACTATCAAAATTTCACAACTATTACTGTACACAGAAATAACAATGGCATGTAACTAACTTAAGGTATACTTAAGATATACGTTTTAGGTTATATATACATCAACATAGCAGTCAATGGTCACAAAGAAAGCAAAATAAATATTCTGCTTCCGTACGGAATAAAATACCCAGCGCATTGAAAGTCAATAAAACTCTTTATAAAAGCTTCTAAGGTTAAAAATATAAATTTAATAAAGGACACGATATTTCATTTACAATCTTGTCAAAAACGTGTGTGCAATTCTGATTTAATCCTTCCAGTATACCGCACAGCATTGTAATGAAGTTTTCACTGAACATTACTCTCACGATGCTTACAGCACCGTAAAATATCGAACATTTGAGATAGAAATTTACTTTTTGCATCATTTACGCCATAGAATGCCATTATTTCTTTTCTTTTATCCCAAAATTTGTGATGCAAACGAGAAAAAAAATTTAAGCATTTTAGCAACTCTAAAAGAAAGTTTTCAATAATTTTTTGATCCCGCAGAGAATAAAAAATTCGATCCATTTTGAGCTTCTGTTCATCGTGAATCATCAATCATGAGCTTAGTAAATAATTCATTCGCTTTACGATATTCATGGCATACAAAAGCCAAAAAGAGGCTATCAATGCAATCAATCTAAAATCCTTTCATTGAATGAAAATATCATATAAACTTGGCCTTTCCTCGTGGCAAATATTTGATGATTTTGAAGACCATCCAGGAGGTACACCAAGAGAATTATCTGAAGAAATTTAATAAATAGAGTACGGTTTATGAGGTTGATTTATATTTTCTGTCACTGTACACATATTTTACATGGGCTTTTTAATAGTTATTTATAATGATTACTACTCACGTAACTCTATATCTGTATTTCTTTGTAATTTACGTAATCGGAAAAGATTGTGTATAAATTGTACTATAAGCATATAGGTGTTTTTACTTGCTTACATTTACAACTATATATTTTAAGTAATATATGCATACATTTACATCCATGATTTTGTATTGGATAAACATAATTCAATACTATTACAAACAGAGGTGTAATTGATCTGTATATAATATTGACACATATGAATTATGTCTTGTATAAACACTCTACTGCTATGTACTATATATATGGTTGTCAAGTCATCGGAGGAGCAACACATAATGATTTTAATGACACTGTGCTAGATACGATGCAATTTACTAGATTAAGTTATGCTTACTTAAGCTAAAACAATACAACTCTAAATTGGAAACAGCGGATACTACATTTGTACACTGTAGGGGGGGAAAGGCAGTTCTATATCTACCGTTCTACTGGGCCGAATGACGAAATTCAAATTACGTTTTTTATGTCTCGAAAGCGCGACTTAGGATGCATTGTTTTAATATAGGCATTTTGTCCTAAAATCGGACTTTTTTCTGAAATAACAGGCCACTGTTTTTTCATACTTCGATTCTACGATTCAAATTATGCCTAAATATTAAATCTTGTAAAATTTGATGCGTAATTTAAGGAGAAATTTAAAAAATTGCTCTTGGCGCAATTTTTTTCAGTTTGCGCCCAGATTTATTCACTTGGCGAACTTCTGAATTTTTAGCAACCTATTTTCCTTTCTTTTTTTTTTCATTGTACACAAGCGGGAAAAAAAGGTCACGTTCATTACTTTCAAATAATTTTAACAAAGTGCGTAAACCACAATTGGTGTTATTATGTAAAGAATTGTAACGAATATGGCAAATTTCGAAACACACCAAAGTGTAAATTCACATATATCTTAGGAAATTTTGAATAAAAAACTCTAATTTTTTGCAAGTGTGCCTAGAAACACATTAAGACGATGTTAAAATTACACAAAAATGTTTTCGAAAAATTTATAAAATTAATTTTAAAATGCAAATTTTAAATATAAATAAATCATAAAAAATGTGCGAATTATATTTGGATTAAGCCCAAATTTTGAATTCGGAAGAAGGAATCAAGTAAGTTTAATAAAAAAAAGAGATAGTAATAAATATTTATCAAATTCATTTAACATTGAGGAGCTAAAATTTTGAGAGCTAATTGCTTTCGAGGCATGAGAAACGCAGGTTGAATTTCGAATGTAGAAGAAATGTAGAACTGTCTTTTTTTTTTCCTCGCAGTGTACATAGTTGCACAAAAGTGTCAGATGAACTCCAAAGATTAGAGCTCTTTAGTGATCAAAACTTGGATGATATGTACAGTTACTGTCTATCCTGTTTGAGCTTAGCAGTTGACCTCCAACAAAGGAAAGTTCTTGGTTTGCGGATGACACCTAACCTTTCGAATGCTTTCCCGTATACAGTTTCGACCCTGAGCAAGGAGATAACAAACAGTATCTCTATGCCGAAGAATTAAATGGGCTGCAGGTTGGAGTAGTTCGTATCTTTATGGGTAAGGTAAAACTAATCTCTTACCAGAGTAAGTCATTTGAGAAATAGGATTAAGTTATTTTTCAACTGAAATGAATTCAAAAGTCTGCGAAGGAAACAGTGGAACTTGGGGGGTGAGAAATAGTTGTAAACAATATCCTTGCCTGGATTAGTACAACGAACCTTCTCTGTACTGACCATTACATGAAAAGTCAACAGAAGTTATATTACAAGCTGAAGCAAAAACGTATTTCATTATCACTACAGCCCTATTTATGAAGCTTTCTAACACCACGCTCCTTCCCTTTACGCAGATAATCCTCGTGTATTTTTATTGAACTCGACTAAAAAATAAGCATAATTTTTTTAAAAATATATTAATCAGCTGGCCTCTGTAAAATATGTATTAATAAAACTTGAATTATTATTTAAAATCCTCCTTGTTAACGGGCATTTAAAAATTATTCTATACGAAGCTAATTACGGTACGCATATTTCGCAAGTGCACATCTGTATAGCTACCGAGGGAGTGGCTTCTAGAATGGACCAATGTTCTTCCGGTAATATTTCTGTCATTTGACATGACATTTGCTGCGCTTTAAGGAAGATGGTTGAAAATGTTTTGCTATGCAGTTTCCTGCACAAAATAATTAAAGCATTGAGGAGTTTTTGTGAAAATTTTCTGTGCTCGGTTAGATAAAATCTAAGCATAATTATATACGTAAATGGTAGCAGTCAGCAATTTTTATTTCAGTCTATATGAAAATGATGTTCTATAATAATAGCCAATACACAGCTTTATTCAAAGATGTGGGGGGTGTTTTGGATGGGGTCATAAAAGAAACCTTTCTAGTGTAACAAATATTTATTAACAGGTTACAGAGCAAGAGTAATGTAAGAGCAATGTAACATTACATTACTCTTACAGAGCAAGAGTAATGTAATGTTGTTAAATGTAACGTCCGTGTATAACAAGTTATACACGGACATTACATTTAACAGAAGAAAATTACAGAGCAAGAGTCTAATACAACCTATCAGGTGCGTCACTTGGCTTTTACTGGAGTATTTCTCTGGCAACTCACTAACAACGAGGGCACCCTCGTTGTTACAGTTAGTCTAACAGTTTATAGTAGCAGCAGAGTTTATATTAAAAGATTGGTTACAAAAGAAACTTTTCCTAATTTGTTTTCCTACACGTTTATTGTGTTAAATTTTACATTAATAACTGTTCACCTTTAAATGTATTGCCTGCACAACAAATGCTCTTCAAGGAGAATGAATTTATCTTATTCACAACGAATACTTTTAATTTATACATTTGTAACTTTTAATGTTAACAGTAGGTATAATCAGACCATTCAGAATATCTATTTTGAATCCTACACTTTCAAAATCAAAGGAATGCACGCATTGAGATAAGAAAATACTAGGTTCATTGTAACACGTCCAGTTATTCTTAGCTCAATAAAAAATTGTACACTTGAATTCTTTTAATCCTGGAGTGTTAGTAAACGCATAATATTCGAGGCTAATTGTATATTGAGTCATGTTCGCGATATAAAAAGTGATAAGTGATGCCACAAACATTAATCCGAATATCAGTGCGGGATAAGTTCTACGAAAGTAAAATGTTGACGATTAAATAAACTTATAAATGAAAGCATTACGAGATTTTCTACTGAAATGATGGCAGCATTTATATGCCATACATATATAACTGCGATGTAAAATAAAACGTAAACAGCAACATGCATTCATATCCACAGTTTCGAAGGTTCCACAGTTTCGAAGGTTTTTCGAAGGTTTCGAAGTTCAAGAGCAATAAAAGCTCATTAGTCCATTTTTGAAACCCCTCCTTCAGTGGCGATACTGATGTGCACTTGCGAATTATGCTTACAGTACTGCGTTACAGACATTTGCATAAATTATGATAATGTTTTGAAAATTTTTGTGTGCGCACGAGTTCGTAATAGATTGAATGCACAAGTCCAATATTAGATTAATGAAATATATTCATATAAAAAGAAATACATTAAAACTCTGGAATTTTCCTCAGAGATATTCGTGCAAGTGTTCACCATATCACGCAGTAGGAATCAGTAATTATACTTTAAACTACTAAAAACGTTAAATAGAATGCAACGCTTCACGTTGAATTCGCAACAATAACAGCAGCAGCTGTCTGCTCTAGGGCGCTGAAAGTATGTGAATACTTGGGTAAGTTCCCTGGACAGGATTACAGTTAAACTAAGACTCTCTTCTTCGGCCTTAAATAGTTTTTAATCAGCCGCAAGATCTTTCTAATAATTTCTGATATCTGGAAAGAAAAAATAGTGGAGTTAAGGTTACAGCTAATATAGTGTTCAATTACATTTATTCAATTTAAATATAAATTACCGAGATAAACTTTTATTAATGTTAAATGCTGGTTTTCCTGTATTTTTACTTTTCCGGCGTAGCTGACTCTTAAAGTTCGTCTCGTGCTACATTGAGCGGGAAAATACAACAATTTTAATTACAATCACATTAAAATTATCTGAATACGAAATTGGTAACAATATTTTATTAAAAATGAAATGAAGACATAAATTATTAACAATCACATTTCTTATTTTTAATTATTTTTGCTATTTCAGCAACTACAATTGAATCGTGGCAGATGCTGCATATTCTTTCCTCTAGCTTCGGGTAAATTGTTTATAACCTCTCACGCCTCCCCACAGTGAATAAAATACAAATTAAGCATAATAGTTCCAATATGATATTACATGATTTCGTTTAAATGAGGAAGCATCGGAAATGCCAAATTATCTCAAGATTAAAAACACATACTTTGGTAATCATTTTTAAAAACTTTAAGTTTTAAAATTGCACCGAAATCCACGAAAAAGAGAATATGAAAGGCTTTTGTGTTTAGAAAAACTCATTATTTGTAAATGGTGTTGAAGAAATGCAAACGGCCTCCAAGAAACTTTTCTTGTTTAGAAAAGAACACTTCTTGCAAATGGTGTTCAAGAAATGAACACTGCGCTTAAAAGCTTACAACCAACAATGACAAACGGCTAAGACGTTCACATCGTCCGAAGCTATACTTAACTATCTCCAAAAGACAGATTAAGATTACGCTTACGTGTCAAATAGGGGTTATAGAAGAAAATAAGAATGCAAACAATATAGCGTTCCAGATTTCGCTGTAATATGATTACTATTGAACTTAATCCCCTGACCACTTTAATAGCATGGACCGTGGTTTTCTAGCATAATACATGATTTTCGAAAGTCTTTATTGATTCAAAACGCAGCCATTAATTATTTTTAAGGTATTACATCAGCTTTCAATTATTCCACTTATATACTTCAGAACAGTAAAAAGGTATTCTAAAGACGTGTATTTTGTTTATTTTTTTTATCGATTTTTGAACCTTGCGCCTTTATTGAATAAAAATATCTTTTTCTTTTTTTGCGCAGTACTCGTTCTCGCGTTATGCACTAATGAAGAAAACTTCTGACAGCCGCTTCATGTAAATTATGACGCCGGCTATCCGATATCCAAATCTCGAGCTCTTTCCGCCTCAGTCAGAGCAGTATCCTATTCTCCAAAAATAAACAAGTGCCTTAATGAGAAAAGCTGCTTAGAGTGCTAAATTTAAGAAAAACAGCTATTTACAACGAAAATTGGTACAATATTGTTATCCATTACGTGTTTCAAGAAATGTGTAAAATAATAAGGACAGATGAACAGGGAACTTTAAATTTTACCCAGATAAAAAAAATCTTTCCTCAAAGACAAAAAAAAATAGCTGCAAATAGTCCGAAAATAAAAAAAGAGAGGTGAAGGTCCTTTTAAAGCATGAAAAATATCTCAGATCACCCAAATCGCTTGCAGAATAACTTTTAAAGCAGAATCATGCAGGGAATCATACATTGGCAAAACAGTAACATCGCACGAGTCGGAACTGAACTAACTGCTTGACTGCAGACAGGTTATTTTTAGATCCAGCCAGAGTAGGAGAGCGAAACTTTCAAAAATTCTCCGATAAATGAATTTTTTCAAAAGTTTCAGAACGTCGCCATAAAATCGTCAAATATCACTGACTCCGCGACAAAAATTGTCTCTAAATATCAATGAGAATATTTGTACCAGTTTCTGCCCATATACCTTGGTCTACATAGTTACCTACTTAACTTAATCGATTTAGAATGAGCTATAGTGGAATAATTTTAAGGGGATTTTAGGCGAAATAAAATATGTAATAAAAAATAGAAAAAAAAATCTGAAAGATTTCAGATTTTAAATTACGTCCAAAGGCGCGTTTTTTTAACGTTTCGTGTGCTACCTTTTTTTATTAAATATCATGTACTACGTACTCAAACATAAAATTCAGTTCAAAATCAATATCGCAAAATCATTTTAAAATGAACATATCTTTAGAATTTCCGTAAGTCTCGTGCGCTGGAGATAAAAATGTTTTTTTTTTCCGTACAGTGTTGCCATTGCTCGCTTTGAAATCATTTAGTTTGTTAATCAGAAATTCGTTGAAATGTTACAAAGCATAAAATCGATAATAAAGCAAATTTCAAATTCAAAATTAGGGCTTCCAGATGCCCATATTCGCAGTAGGAATACGTCATTCAAAATTCGATGGCTCTAGGTTTTATCACAATGCGAGAAACATGCATACATTTATGCAGATTTTTCATTTTTTAAAATTTAATGTAGAGCGATAACATTTAGTGGCAACAATTTGAAAAGTGAAACGGGCATTCAGAGTGAATCGACGCAAAATCGCAAAACGACAGTAATAGTCCTTCGGAACTAAATCCCTTTGGACTAATAAACATATCTTTATATAACTTCGGCTGAATGAATAAGTAAGCACCATACACAGAATTATTAAATTACAAAAGCTGTTGATTGCTTAGTCAATCAACAATTTTAACTTAATGTAGAAGTCTTTTAAACTGGCTTAAATGTTTTGAATGTGATAATTTGGTTAAGAAAGTGTTAGAAATCGCTTTTTAGATATGCTGGAATGCCAGCGTATGAGTCTACTGGTGTGAAAAGCGACAAGTTGTCTTTTGTGAAATATTGGCAGAATAATGTGTTTGCTAATTTTGTTATCTAGTGCAATCCACTTTATTATTTTTACGTGTCGTTTTATTACATTTCAGTCATTTGGGGCATGCATTATTCTTGCCGTTTCCTTACTTGTTATTGACTGCTGTATCATAAGTGTACATTAAAGTATACTTAAATAATATTGGTTGTTTACGTTGTGCATGTAATTGCATTATTAAATAAGAATGAAGAATTTACATATGGCTGTGGGATAGATGGTGATCATTGGTAAACCATTAACCTGCAGATGTAAACTGTTATTCAGATTAATACGCTATCGAAGAGTGCGCATTTAATATATGTCCTCTAATAGTTATACTAATAATTCAATTTCAACAAAATTTGAAATAGTCGATTGAGGATATCGTAAGTTTCTTGGATAAGTTGTTGTTGTTGCTCATGCTCACTTGTCTGACAGAGTCAGCCCAAGCCCACGAGAATTCTCGTGTCGAGGAGCGCTAGATTACGCCTGTTGTTGGCAATAGCCTTGAGCGTCTAACAGGTGACAGTACGATTTGGCTCAGTTCCGCCCCCAATTTTGATGGGGGACGGGTCCGGGGGTCTCCCACCCCTCTTCCCGGGGGGACGGGTTCGAGGGTCTCCCATCCCTCTCCTCTTCCACCAAGCCACATGAGAGGGCTTTCGGCTGGCCGCATATTTGAAGTGCCTCCATGCCACACCGACACTACACATTTGCAAACATCCATGCCTTCTCTGGGATTCGAACCCGAACCCTTCGGCACAGTAGTCAGCGACACTAACCACTATACCAGTTGGGCGGCTCTTGGAGAAGTAAAACGATGTAAAGGTTTTCAAAATTATAATAACTAATACCTTATATTTTAATATTATTGATAATTTTTATGGTCTGTTACGATCCATTTATCATTTACTACTTTGATGGTTCTATTAGATGTGAGTTTATAAACGTTTTTGCATATATAGCAAATTTGATGTCCATGGGTCACAGTATTACCGTCTGCTTCAAAGGCTCACACCATTTCCTTCGCTTCAGCTTTAAGTTTTAATTCTAGAATTGAGTACCAGTTTCCAAAATATGAAATTTCACCTATCAAGAAACATTTTTCGGTCTTGTGACGGAAAAAAATATGCAGCAAAGTTTATTTAATTTATACTCATCCTGAAGATATTAGAATCACATTTATATAACAGCAAAATTGTTAGGTGCAAAACATATGCAAATATTTACACTTTTGACTGGCTCTAATGATGTCCTGTTTATTATTCTATAAACCAAAGTAAGAAATGCTAGTCATGTGGCTCTCGGAATTAAGACGAAGTTACTACCAGTGACTGAAGGACTAAAACCTGAAATATTGGTTGTCGATTTGGAATTTGTCTTTCCGTAGCTAAACAAGCTGGTTGTTTTAGGTTTTCGAGTTTGTTTCATAAATGCATAGTTTAAGTACATTTAGGTAACAAACACCTATTAAACAGACACCAGTTTTCATTGGATCTACTTCCCAAAGACGTCTGTTCATTTATCTTATTAGTCTTCGTAAGCGTTATTACAATTATCAGCCCAGTGAATCAAATAAAGTAGCAAATCATAATGATAATAAAATATTCTTAGTGCAATCATAAATTTAAATTCACTTATAACCCACTTCCAAAGAAGCTAGTTGGGATAGACATGAATGGAAGGAAAATAATAAACAGAATATAAAGAAACCTACAAAAATTCTATGACAGTAGTCCCTGTTATTGCTGCAAGCTAAAAGTTTATATTAAGTCCCTTTTAACCCTCTCATCAGGATAACAGATGAATACCTCTGAAAGAGAACAATGTAATAAATCATAAACTACGAAACATTATCGATAATGAACACACTTCTTCATTGAAGACCCCCCAGTGAAGGCCTCCACCGAAGCCTAAAATCATCTTCAATTATGGGTATCATCTTAGACAATAATAATAATAATATATGTTTAACATTGATCCCCTCTCTACGTACCACCTGAAAAGTTCACACAATAAAACATTTTGCTGACTATACTTTTTCGCAGTACCATCATTAGTGTCGTTTACATGGAACGAATTTTTTTCCATGATTACTACTTTCCGGTGATAGGATCTTTCTTGGATAAATGATACCATCTCATGATGTTTCGTAAAGACAAATGGTCCGATCTCGTTTTTCTTTAGAAGCTACCTCTAAGAAAGAAACACTGTGCTATTTATCTCTAGAACCTAGTTTAGCCTTTAGTTTTAATTTGAAACTAATTGCAAACGAATACTGAAAATACATTATTAAAGTATCAGTTGTTGCTCAACTCATGCTTTTTTTTGGCTCTAGATATAGCATATTCTGAGTGTATATTTGTTTCAGAAATATTTGTTTCAGAAAGAATGAACTGTCTGTTGATTAATAAGCCTGACATCTAAAATGTCATTAGGTAATTTTAAAAGCATTTTGAATTTTTTAATTATTTCAATATTTTGGATAGTTTTATATCGTGAAATTAAAAAGTCAGTGAAAAAAAACACAATAGCCAAATACAAATAATAATAATAATGTAATTTTATTTGAAAATTATTATTTTAAAAGACAGTTCCATTATGCAAAATTCAAATAACTAAAACACTTCTAACTAAACTTAACTAAACACTTTACTAAAACACTTCTCCTTTCCGTAGTATTCACAAGAAAGCAAATTAGTTGCTTGTGTATTTAAGATGAGGGTTTTGAATGTATAGCTTAGAACTTCTGGTAGCCTGGTATTGCTGTTACGTAGTATCTCCAGCTCTGTCGATTTTATTCCGGCTTTAGGATCCTGCTAGCCGATGTTTAAAATACGCAGGGTACACTATCTGAGCCAACCTGAGTAGTCTATTTTGCGTGCAGTCTGAGACTATGTTACCTTGATTAAAATTTAACATTTTATTATGTTAATGTAAATAGCCGCTAGTAGCGGAGATTAGTGTGTCCTTTTTTTGTTCATTTCCAGACTTAAACAAAGGATATTTCAACCTTCTTTAGACTTTATGACTTGCGTCAGACTACCCGATAACTCGCTTCCAGTCTAGTAGGCTATGGGGACATTAAACATAAGTTTCTAGATGAAGCAGAACTCTGCATTTGGCCCCCAACTATATCACGAACCATGTAGCAAGACAATGGAAAGTTTAGCCCTGTCCCCAAGACTCCAAGATCCTACAATATCAGCAAGTCTGATGAAAAGTTTCGTTTTTCTTATTCAAAATACGCCGACATCAATGAAGCCATCTGGTAGTTTCGACTGTAAAAGATCGGTCCTGACGTCTTTAGAAACTTTAAAAAAGCATTTCTTATCACACCCGGTTTAGAATTTCAAAAGGTTGACCACAACAACCTCTGCGCTGCAATGTCAAGCACTGAATTGATGTAAAGATATTGGAAAATACCGTGAGGAAAAACTATAAGTTTGCAGTATTTCAAATTGTACTGTTGAAGGCGTTTCCCGTGGTAAAAGACAAGGGAGAATTAGAGTTGGAAATTTATTAGCTTAATTAGGGTGAGTTAACTTATTTTGCTTTAACAAACATACTGGTGGTGAATTTGTTATATGGAAAAAAATCCGATACAGAAGTTATTCAGATAAAATTAGTCAGGTTGTTACCGCATATCAAAGATTTTCTATTGATATGAAACCCTGGTACGTTAAAAACGTTTTTCGAATTGGCCGGGAAATTTGAAATTTAGCGTGTATCAGTAACGCGTGTCAGCTAGCGTAGGTGAGAATGCGAAGAAAGAGGTAATGAAAATATTCGGCAGCTTGTAGCTGAAAGAGGTGGTAATGTGACAGCAGCAGAACTTTTGGTACTGAGCAAAATTGTTAGTCGGCTAACGGCGATCGCCAAGATAAATCTAAAGAAAAGAAAGCAGGGGGGAGGTGATAAGCAGAAACCTTTCAACTAGGTAGGGGGCTGTGGGTCAGAGGTCAGTAACGCCAAATGAAAGAAAATGCCTCTCACATCCACTTAAATGCGGTACTGTTTAAAAATATGCCACTTCAAATTGTCATTTAAATTGTTTTAAACGATTCATAGGACCTGTTGTAAAGGTGGGAGAGGCAAAAACTAAGTTATAGGGAAATTAATGGAATAGGGAAGAGAAAGTGAATGTGAAGAGAAAATGAATGTAACACCATCTGTCGAGGAATGCAGTTACGAAAGCTGAAAAAGGGTAAGATATTAAAAAGATATCAAGATCTAACATTTTAGATAGAAAACAGATAGAGGCAGCTGTTAATCAATAAGTTTCAAAGAGATAGGTTGAAATTTGCACATGCATTAATTGAAGTATTTTCAAAAACGAATGCTTATTATACATTTGCAGCACTGTTGACATTGTTGTCATGTCAATAATTAAACTATTACATCATATACGTATATAGGAGCCGATTCTTGTATAAAGTTCTTCTCTGAAATAATCATAGACGGAGAAAACGTAGTTATTTAGGAAACTTAGGAGCAATTGTAAGCAAATGTTAACTAAGTGATTCATAAGAACTGAATATAGATTTATTTAAATCTTTCATATTTTACCACAACGGCGTTCTAGCGAATTTCCATACTATCATGTAATTCAAATTTTCCCTTGTTTTTTTCTTTATATAGGCTTCCAGTTCCCAGTTTTATTTCCGGATGTCTTGAAAATTTGTATTTATTTATGGTAAGTCATTAGTTTCAGTTTGTTTCATAAAAGTGAACTGCTTTATCTTTTTGAGTACGAGCATTCGAGGAAATCTATAGAGCATGAAGAAAGAAATAACAATTTAAATTGTTCAAAGGGAATCAAATGGCTGTTATTTCTGAGTTTAAATCTGCAGTTCTGAATCATCTGAGTTATTCGTTGAAAATGTAATTTCTTACATTATAAGGAACAGTATTATAATCAAACTAATAAAGAAATACTGTTCAATGATATTTTAACTTAGGAAAAAAATAAAATACCCTCAGGCTGGCGTCCTTAGAATCAAGTTACCAATTTCTAAAGTCCATGTTCTTTAAAACCAAAATGCATTTTGCCACAGAGCATTTGTTGCTACTGAATAAAGTTGACCTATACAAAATTGTTCTTGAAATCGATATTTTTAGAAACTACACTAATCTAAATTTGCTTTCCTGACTAACCTTAAACAATATTACAAATTTAAATATTATGTATGGGACATTTGAATTCTTGAATCCCGCAAATTTTGAAACATTTCCAGATTCGAACACTAGAGCATCCGTAATCTAATCTTTTCGTCATTTAAAATCTCTCGAGTCTCAGTTGAAACTGTTAAATATCTTAACTTAAAATGTCGGGCAGTTTCGTTTTATATCGTCTAATAAAAGCCTTCATATAAAAAAACACGAAATTGCTGCCTTTCCTTAGATAACAACATTGCCACGTATCAGCTCTAGGTGCCAGATTCTCAATTTCCAGGAGATAATTTCTCATTTGATAGAGCGAAAATCATCCTTTAAATGAAAGTTCTACTAAATTTTAACATAATTTGCTGACTTTGGAAGTGCTTATTAAAACAACTTGATTTTTTTTTTAAACTTTACACATTTGTTACTCTAAAAATTGAATATTCTAAAGCGATATTTTCATATATTTTGAAATTTTCTCACCTTATGAAAACACAAAAATTCACTTCCTTTAAAAAAATACAAAAATATTGTTGCGTGCGTACGGGTTCGTTATGGATTGAATGCACAAGTCGTTAAAAAGTTAACAAAAATTTATTCTTTCCATAAGAAGTAAATCAAAATGCTGAAATATTTCTTCAGAGATATTCGTACAATGTCATAATATCTCAAACGTTTACCAAAACTCAATTCAAAACAGATAAACTAATTCCATCTCACAGGGAAATCGCTACAGCATAAAGTAAACAAACAGCAGCTCGCTTTAAACAGTTACAACTACAACGGCAACTACAACGACAATTGAGATGAGGTGTTTCAATTCGACTTTCGTAAGCTTTTTAATTGGCAATAGAACAATCACGATTTTTCTAGAATTTTCTGTATGGCAACAGTAATTACGAGATATTTATTTATTAAACATTAAATGCAAGCGCTCTTTTATTTTTATTTTCTTTTTTTTTCGACGTAGCTTTTTCTTCAAAAATCGTCTGCGTTGCACGGTAAATGTAAAGCAATTTTAATTATAATTCTAAATAAATAGCCAAAAAAAAATCTGAAAGATTTCAGATTTTAAATAATAAAAATTATAAATTACGTCCAAAGGCGCGTTTTTTTAACGTTTCGTGTGCTACCTTTTTTTTATTAAATATCATGTACTACGTACTCAAACCATAAAATTCAGTTCAAAATCAATATCGCAAAATCATTTTAAAATGAACATATCTTTAGAATTTCCGTAAGTCTCGTGCGCTGGAGATAAAAATGTTTTTTTTTCCGTACAGTGTTGCCATTGCTCGCTTTGAAATCATTTAGTTTGTTAATCAGAAATTCGTTGAAATGTTACAAAGCATAAAATCGATAATAAAGCAAATTTCAAATTCAAAATTAGGGCTTCCGGATGCCCATATTCGCAGTAGGATTACGTCATTCAAAATTCGATGGCTCTAGGTTTTATCACAATGCGAGAAACATGCATACATTTATGCAGATTTTTCATTTTTTTAAAATTTAATGCAGAGCGATAACATTTAGAGGCAACAATTTGAAAAGTGATACGCCGTTTTTGTGTTTCCGACGCAAAATCGCAAAACGAAAGTAATAGTCCTTCGGGACTAAATCCCTTTGGACTAATAAATATATAATCCGTAACAATATTAATTAGGGGATTTTCTGTATCGTGTTTAAATTCTCAGAAATCGGATTTTAACACAGGTAGACGTTTTCACTTATTAAAGAGATCTGCACTAGTGGCTTCCAAAAGAGGTTATGGGGAATTACCATAAGTAGCCAGTCAAGCTACCTGTTAGAAGATATGTGGTTGGAGGCCCGCTGAGAGCATAAGGAATTTATCACATTCTTTGGTTACAAAACAATTTGATGTCTTTACAAAGTCATATAATGATACATCTAAATATTTTAATCTTTCACGTGTATTTTAGAATACCGAAATTTATTATTATTAAATCACATTTGGTTTTGGCTGCAAAGAATAATAATATTATGAACGCTGTATATACACTTAGGTTTTATGAGAGATTTAATGATTATGCTTTACTTTTAAATAAATTATACTTTTTCTGTTGATGTCAATAACAACTATAGTAGCACATAAAATGATCGAACTTGGATGCATTCGAGGAAATAACAACATTTTAAATTTTCAACAAAAAGCCTTAAAAATAAAGTATTAATAAAGCGTCAAAATTAATGATTTTGGTACCTTTCTGATTTTTTTGCCCATTTGCGTGCTCAAACTTTCAAATTTCGTATTTTCTAATAATAAATAAAAAAAAGGACCGCAAAATCTTTAAAATGCATTTTAAAAAGAATGGACGCCCTCAAAAACGAGGTCAAGCATAAAATGAATCTAGTGTTTTGTGACTTCCAGGTTCTTAAAAAACTCAATGATAAAAAATCGAATTCTTCATTAAAAAATTTTAAACTGACGAGAACAAGTTAAATTCTCCTAATTAAAAATGGATGAATGATTAAAAAATATTAAAGAACGCTATGCCCTTCCTTAAAAATAAGATGAGAACAAATAAAAAAAAAATTTAAATGAATGAAGCTAGAGAAATATGCATAAAAATCGAATTATAAAATGCAGAAAAATAGCAATTTCTACTTGGGGTTAGCGATCTCAAGTTCTTTTTAGCATACTGAATAGGAAACAAAATATGTTAGTAAGAACAAGCTTACACCGGGAGTAAATAATTAGAATCATATGCCATTTCCCCCACAACAAATTTAGGAACTTACACACTTTAAACTGTAGAAAAACCTGTAATTCTCTGTTACAGCTCGTAGGGGTGCTAAGGGAGGAAGTTGAATACCACGAAGAGAGCAAACGACTGGAAGGAAGCCATTTCTTTACGCAGAGCCTTGAACTGGAAAGAACGAAGCAAAATATGAAGATTAAATATTTTAAATTTCAAAGTGCGTGACAGTCACGACTGGTTCGTACTTTCTCTTTGGTCTGTCGGCTAGGCCCACTGGTGCCGAGAGATAGTCAGCCATCACCAGAGATTCAAAGATGTACGTGTCGTTCGTCGCTGTATAAGGAAGGTGACCCTCCTTTGCATCAGCCCCAGCTGCTTCTCGAATCTTGAATCTATGGCAATTAGGTAGTCTTCGACCCACAGGCCTTTACTACCTTAAATTACTAGAGTCCTTTGAGAAAGTCCCTTTTGATGTTGTAATTCTTCACCAGATGGCGGCACATGAGCACCGAGGTGCTGAATTCAGTTCATAAATAGCAGTTATTGAGTAGAGATAAAACAATTACATGGCAGGTGAATTGTTATGAAGCATCAGTGCACTGAAATTTAAAGCACATATTCCTGTGGTAACAATAAAATAGAAATTCGATTGGCCAACTGTAGATTTTTTTAATCCAATTACTGAAAGAGTTAAAAGTATTTGATCTGCTTAGTAATCAAGTGATGTCATTTTCCTGCATTATCAGAAACAGAGTAGGTAAATAGTAATAAAAAAAAATATAGCAAAATTATATAGTAAAAATATGTAGAAAATTATATACAGATGAAATTGAAGGTTGTAGATCAAGTGACTCAAAACTGTAATCCCATTGGCTGATTTTTTAACACAAAATATTTAGCGTAGATAATAAAATACAAATAATAGCAGAAACAGGAATAACATGTTATTACAACATACAAGTAAAATGAAATAAAAGACTGACATGTGAATTCAATAATCAGTCTAAATGTCTAAGAAAGGCTCCAGGCCGTTTTCTGTTAACTGCATCATAAGGATCATAATTTAGCATTGGGCAATTAAGGGGCTGTTAACCTTGAAAGTTCTGTTAAATTTTTTTTAGAAATTTTTGAAATAAATACAGTAATAGATTTTATGCCAAGCTCTTCTTGTATAGTTTCATTACGGTAGAATCAGCGAGCGCGAGCGATTTGGCGTAGTGTAATGTTTGGACTAATTTGCAGTCCCCGAAACGTGGTTTTACACACAAAAAGACAGACGGGACAGACAGAAGTAATAATAGCGTGCAACATGGCCTTTTAGATGAGTAACTTTTTGTCAAGAGATAAAACCGAATTCCGACGAATTAAGGAGGGAAGAGTAACTTTACACTTTCGGAACTTAAAGATTACATGTATAATATGGGGTTTTCATGTTAATCTTTGGTCAAGTATAACACCAAGATAAGTTATTTGCTTGGACCACGGGATAGCAGTATTGTACATACAAATATTAAAGATGATAGCTCTTCGGTATAAAAACATACCCGCCTTCGTTTTTTCGATGTTGATCTTTATTTTCTAGCTCTGAAGCAAGGACTCCCTGAACAATGCCTTCAATTCTATGATTCTTTAGTCTTAATAAAGATATGATCCCACACGGTTAGACCAGGAGTTCTAATAATTTTCTCCCATAACAGCAGGGCACGTTCCTTAATAACTAAACTGAGACACCTGTAATTTGAACGTAACAATAGGGGTGGATTTAACTGCTCCAGTAATGAGACGCAAAGCTTGATTTTGAAATTTTTCAAGAAAATCAATTATTTTCTTAGAAGCAGTAACAAATGGTTCACGTAGTAAGTTATGATAATCAATATATAAACATTATAGGTTTGATTTAAGGTAGATTTGGAGCTACCTTATTTGGATACCGCCTAAAGATTCAGAACAGACAGTCTTTGTGATACCCGACTGATGCCGTCTTCAATATGCGAATTCCACGAAAATTTTCTAACAAACATTACATCTAAATATTTGATCTTATCTGGCGTCGGGATATTACAGTTCTTGTAGTGTCTGTGGATGGAAAGGCTGATGCGATAGAGAAAAAGACTACACAAATGTCTTATCTAGGTTTATGTTCATGTTACAGACCGGTGTTTTAAAATAAACATTGCTTCATTTAAGGTCTTTTCAATAATCTTTTTTGCAAGATTAAGGAGAATCAGTCATTAGGCAACTAGGCAATCAGTCAATCAGTCAACTAGGCAATCAGTCAACTAGGCCATTCGCATATAGCAAACATTTGATTCCGAGAATATATTTAAATATGCTAACTAGCTCATTGATACAGATAATAAACAGGGTACAACTAGTCCCCGCCCCTTGTAGTAGGCCAGTCTTTAATGATCTAAACTTTGAGTAGGAAGTGTTACATCGAACTTTGCTTAGGCAATTATTAAGAAAACCACAGTACCAGTTCAGCATATTTGAATGTGCAATAGCTTTAGAAGAAGAATTACTCTCCTTACGGAATCATAAACCGACTTGAAATCCACGAAGACAGCAGATTAAATGCGTCTATTGTCAAGAGCTTCCTTGATAGACTGACTAAGGAGGGCAACTTGATGATTGGTGCATCTGAATCTTCGGAATCCAGCTTGCCCCTCTTCGAGAATTCCTCTTGTCTCCAAAAACCAATTTAATCTACTAATAATGATTTTTTCAAAGGCCTTACAGAAGCTACTTGTCAGGGAGATCGGCCTATAGCTCTAGACGTCCCTTGGGTCTTTGTCTTTTTTGTAAATCGAGATAATTGTGGAATGACACAAAAGGGAAGGAAGGCGCTAGATTATTATCTGACATAATTACACTAGATTATTATCTGACAATGGGTCCTTTACTCTGAGAATCAGCAAAAACTGTACAAAAGAGTTAGATACTTCTTTATCAGAGGCCAAAGTTCTGTTCTAAAAAAGAAAAGGCTATAGTTTAGGTCCTAACAATTTACTATAGTTTAGGACCCTTATTGTGACCATAACTTACGCAAAATTATACAGCTAATTTTCGCAAGCTACTTCAGTTTTTCTTGTTAATTGCAAGCACAGATAATATAGGATTGCTGTGCTTTCATTTTGCCAGGACAACAAATCCCAATCTGGTAGCATTAAATACATCACAGAGATTTCCTTTAAAGTGTTTAAATAGTACAGAATTTTGGAAGAAAGAACGTCTTTGCAAATTCCTCAAATAACGTGTGGACAATAATTGACTAAAATTGTTAGATAGCAGGAGATCAAAGGATAATTTGCGATATTGCACATAACAAGTAAGCACACAAAAAACATTAAGTCAAATAATACAGTATGATAAAATATAAGCACGTTTGTACGTATATGTACGAGATGAAAATCACATTCTACCAATTTTTATATGTATTTTGCTCCTTAATACGCTTGTTACGTATGTATGACTCTTGAAGAATTGCCTTCTTGATGCTAAGCATGTTATTCTCAAATTCTTTGCTTATATGGGGTCTTTAATAAAACCCGCACAATGTCTGAAACTGTCGTAAATTGGGTAACATTATAGAAAGAAAGTATTTCGTTATTCAAGTTAGCTATTAAGAAATATAACATTTGTGGCTAACCTAATTATGTTTTTAAAGACATTTCGACAAGCTGTACAATTTTAAATAGCTTTAAGAAAGTTTAATAACAGATACAATCTACACTGAGCCGAGATAAGATGAAACCCCATTCTTAACATTGTCCTTTTCTCTTTCTGCGGCAATGGCATTAAGATTACAAGCGAACAATGAAATCTTTTGAAAGAATTCTTCAAAGGGTATAATGCTCTCATATATGTTTAATCATCATTCATAAGCTGAACAAATGGCGGACGCGCCACAAAATCCAGCTGGAAACATTTCAAAAGGAGATTTGTTTAATAAGAGGAGTTAAACAATGAGATTTTGATCCTTTGTTAGAGAACATAATGAGAACCATGAATACTACCTTCGACATTCTGTTTAAAAAGGACTTCCAAAATGTTGATGCGAGTGCTTTATTAGCGATGACGAGATGTTTAAGAACAGATCAATGCATTAAATAATTTAAAGAAACTCATTTATTTTAATCATTCTCTTCTTCAAATTGAATTATTTTGTTTTATTAAGTTTAGACTTTTAGATAACCTCGTTCTGATTTGCTTTGAAGTTCAGTAATGAGCATTAGCTTAAAAAATGAATTCGGACTAGAATTATGGCATATTGTCACTTAAAATTGAACTAAATTTACTTTCTCTAAAATACGTATATTTTATTTACGGTAACAAATTAAATTATTTGTAATGCTCTTATAGCATCTTCGTATCATTTTTGCTTGTTTTTACCCGAATACAAAATGCTTCGAATTCCTAATACAATTTTCTTGAGAAGCGAATTTGAATATTCATTCTAGTGTGTACTAATTATTTTTAATCAATCTTTTGATTGATTTTCTCATTTACAAAGTAAGAATACAGGGGCAAATCTATTTAACTTTGAGGTACCTGGCTTTTATACATAATGTTCACGAAGACAAATCGTTCCCTGCTTACTGATTCCCATATTGAAAATTCATTGTCATTATCTTTGCCTGGGTACACACACATAAAAGTTTGAAGTATTGACTGGCAAAATACCTCCTTAAACATCTGATTCATAATAAAATAATAAAATAAAATTTTTGAAAATTAATAAAATGACATTTTGGTTTAACCACCTGTTCTCAGTTACCACTTATTACACAATATGGAGGTCTGAATGCATTAAATGTCCAAAATTTTGTAGGTAGATGCGACATATTTTTAAGAACTAAAGTGGATCGTATATACATATTTATATAGAGATTAGACTAAGAATTGTCCTTTCCTGGTATAGACTAGGCATTGTCCTTTCCGTGTGGTCCTAGTCCTTTCAGAAACGAAAAGACTGGAACCACAAGTTACCCTGTTCTTCCTGGCCTATCCCGGGGTTGTTCCGAAGACTACCGGCTATTCCCACACCAGATGATCTTTGGCTGTTGTTATGTAGCGATTTTAGTTAGTTTAGAACTGTGGATTAATATGTAGTTAATTGCAGTTTATTTGTTAATTAATTATTGAGTGAGTAAAATTATATGCATTAATTTATTCTTATTCTAAATTTTTCTTTACTAGTTGTGTTGCTTACGTTAATGAATCAATTATTTTTATGCGAGTTAAACAGAGTTCTCATTCTTACGTTACGCGTTCGATAGTACTAGCTTTCGGGAAAAGGAGACAATGGGAAATCTGTTGTTTTCTGCGTAATATTTGAAATTTAAAAATACTTCCTTTTTATTTACATAGATGAAATTTATACCTCTTAGAGAAAAAAAATAGCTTTCTTATGAATCTACTTTCATGACTGTACGTCGCCCCGTTGGAGAATTATGCCCATTTAATTGTTAAAATTGTTGAATTTCGGGTCTAAAATTTTATTCTGCTAAAAGGGTGTTTTTTCGAGCACTTTTCGTCCAAGGTCGTGTTCAGCGTCCGGTCGGGTGTAGGGTTGTTAAATTCTTTCCCTCACCCCTCTTCCGTTGGCGAAGGGGGTGGCGAGGGTGGAATTTTTTTTGGTGTGTAGAAGGAAAAACTAAGTTTTCGCAGCACTGTTTTGTGTTTGGCGAGATTCGCATACTAATTCACCAAATTTGGTGATTTTCGAAAATTCTGGACTCTGGACGATTAAAAACTGTGCGCAAGGCCAGTCTCGATCCTCTTTTGCCTCGGATTTGCAGCTGTAAGAAGGACTCGCAGTTTTCCTTCCTTTGGAAGAGCCGTCGTGTTGACCCAGAGAGACCGGTAGTAGATATCCAAGGCTTCTGACTGAAAAAGCCGTTTTCGGCTTATTAAAGGGAGACGACCTGATATGCTACACAAGTGCACCTTACCATCACTTGCGTGCAGACGGAAAGGGATGTACGACTAGGAGATGTCATATGCTGCACTAATGCACCTTGCCATCATTTGCATGCTGACGGAAGAGACTTGACGATCTGTGAACCCTTCCGAACTTACCATCTTCTTACGGTCTAACTACAGGACCAGATTTCTCCTTGGAATGCCTTGTTCAACATCTGCTAAGGATTGGTCGTCAGGAGAGCCTTGTTCAACATCTGCTATGGATTGGTCATCCGGAGAAGAATTTATCAGATAAGTTTCTGTTTTGTCAATAGCAACGCTTAATTAAGCTTCAAAAGTTTTTTTCGGTTCATCCTTTCACCTGAAATTTTTGTACAGCATTCAACTTCAATTCTGGGAACATGTATTCTAAATAATAAGGCTAATTAAAATATTGGAAGGGATTTGATTAATTGAAGAAAAATTTTCTAGTTATGATTTATTAAAGTAAGGAGTAATAATATGCATATTTAATTTCTAATTAAATTCTATTTAACTGGTTTGTCAGAAAATTTTCTGCTGGATCTTAAATCCAGGCTGTTAATTAAGCAACTGCTGCACTTTTACTCTACTTTGGACCTTTTAACTTTAACTTGGAATGTAATTAAAATTTATATATAATGAATTAAGACAGAGATATTAAATTAGTTAACTTATCTAAATTTTACCTTTTTACTTTTAAGTTGCTACTACTTTTGGTTGAGAATTAACTTTAAATTTTGCAAGATAAGGAACAAAAAAAAATTTAAATTCTACTTTACCTTTAATTGAGTAATTGAATGTAGGAATAAATGTACTCATTTTTCTCCAACGGGACTACATGAATATGAAATACCTTCTAACTGCCTAAGGGATTGCTTAATTGATGTATGTAATTTTTACCTGTGTAAATTAAGAAATTTCTTTGAACGAAGTAATCTTTATCAATATTGGTAAGCACTTAAGACACCATGCTCGGTGATTCATTAAATTTCCTGTGTATTTTTTTATGCTGGCCAGCAGAATTTGATGACTGCATATAAAAATTTAATATTTTTTTACGTTGAAATATTTTACTTGATGTCATCTCGGTGCAATTCTGAAAATATCAATATATATAATTAATTCTAAATGCATTATTTAAAATAGTTGTCACCCGGTACCCTAGAGGGAAATTAAGTTGTAAGATTGCGTGTCCTCTTTATAGTGCTGAATAAATATCCTTGGCTATATATATATATGTTTGATTCAGAGTACTTTCTTATGATGTCTTGTGTAAATGTTCTTAACACCAGTACTCCTGCTTGGTCTTAGGGGTTGTTCGGGTTAGTTCTTTTGGGTAAAACATAAAACAACGCAAGTACAGATTTGGTTTTTGATATCATTGTAGGCAAATTATTTAATTTCAGGTTATAATTGTAACAGATAGTAAATTTGTAGTATTTAACCTAGTATTTAACGTCTGGTACCATAAGGACCAGAACACTGTTACCTTCGTCAGAATAAAAACAAATATTTATAATTTCCTCAGGAATATGGCTAAACTTCCTGATGCTTTTGTGACCTCTAGTTTAAAATAACGCAGTCTTTGCTAGGTCCACCAGTGGCCGAGTGGCATTTTTATGTATTCAGAATAAGAGATTTTATTCACGAAATTATACAAAATTCTTATTCTAAAAGACATGTCAGGCTCCAGCATTGGTGGACTGCCAATTAGTAAACTTATTTACATAAATTAAACATTAAAAATCTCTAAGTAATTAAACTACATGAGAATAATAATAATGTATTTATAACGTTTAAAAACTTACAAATTACTTTTGTCAAAATTCTTTTGACATGCCACCTGTAACAAAATTGCAAATTAAAGATCATTACACGCTAATAAGTCACAAAAGGATTTACTGGAAAAAATGCATCGAAAGAAATTTAGCTTCGAATTATTCCAATTTATTCATTAACTGAATCCCCAAGGCAAGCTGAAAATGACATCAAAAATTGCAATATTTTAAATTAGATATCTCTTTAAATTCTTGTGGTACGGGAGTCTTGTTTTGGGTTTTATTTGTTGTAATGAGTATAACATATTCCTAACTATAAGTATATGGGTCGATACTCGGTATAAAAAGTTAGATTCTGTGTATATTTGGGCCAGGGGGCGGCAATCTTGTTGTTGTGTGTGCCAAAGCAGTCTAACAATATGATTCAGGATGCCGCAGAGTAGGAAATGTTTCATACAATGCGATTCTCGCGGCAATGCATGCAGAGTTAGGAAATAGAGGACAATAATGCAAATATAGATTTTTATTCTACATTAATTATGTATCATTTAAAGATATAGATGTATATTAACATAAAAATAAACGACATAAAATATTCCTTCAATACAATTAAATAAAAAATAAAAATTTTTATTGTGAACCACGTTAATGTACCGCTTTACTTGATATCGCAGTATCGAGGTTTTAATCTGTAACTTTCAATTTGACACATAACTCAGAATATTCAGAGTTAAACAACTTCTTTTTGGACTCAAAATATTTTTCATGTGAGGAAAAATATAAATAAATATGAATCATAAAAAATATGAATAAAAACGTTAATTTTTTTATTTTAAAATATTCCACTCTACAATAAATCGTATCATAGTGAGTAGTCCGTGTCAGCACGAAAACACGTTTGAAGTTGATGAATTTTTGAAAATTCATTAGTATAATAGCATTCCAGAACCACTCAATCAATGTAAAATTTCACCTCAGTGTCATGTAAATTTCGCACTTATCATGTTACATGTCCATACATTTTGCTTTCAGATGATTGTTTTGTAACGCCTTTGATGAAACTTTACCTTCTGTTTCTCTCTGTTTTGGATCACTCGAGTATAAATATTACGCTGCCTGACTGGTTTCGAAACGACCTCCCGGAAGGGGTCTACGAAAAATAGAAAACACTTTCAAGTGATCTGCGGGACAAAAAGTACAGGAACTTCAGATCTAGAATGGAGATCAGAGCACAGGATAAAATAATGATCTGTTATTGGGTTATAAAAATGAATCCCAAAGATCAGTTTTTTTATTAATTTCATACAATTTAATGATAGAGGCATATCATGAAAAATTGATATGTGGTCGTTTAAAAACCAGAGATCATAGAATATTTCTAAATAAGTGGAAAAATTTGTTTATTTTGTTGACCAGGCTAGATCACAGCCTGCAGTCGATTATCAGACATTGCCTCTCTGAATAACATTTGAAATAATGTAACTTTAAAAGCAATTTTAAAAGAATTGCTGTTAATCGACCATTAAGATTACTTTGAAGTAACGTGTTATGATCTTCATACCCCCCGTCATTTAACAGCTGCTATTGTGCAACAGTTCCCTAGAAGTAAATTTGTGTAGAAATTTGTTGTTAAGATTGTGATATTTGTAACATACTAGAGAATGATAAGCATATGTGATAGTATACTTTTAACAAAGTAGACTTACCTTTTCTTTTCTGCAGTTCTCCTTAAAAATCTAAATAAAATTCTATAGTAAAGCAACGAAGAATTACGCTGGAGTCAGTAAATATAAAACATGCATGACTTACATTCAAAACGTCAAGTATGGAAGAGTTTTTTTTTTTTTTTTGTTGTTGTTGTTTCGTTGCGTTACATAACCTTTACCTTTAGGAAAATAAGTATGCGTAATTTAATAATAAGCAAAAGAAGAAAAGTTGCTATAATATTATAATTATCATCATCTCAATAGTTACAATTTAATAATAAACAAAAGAAATAATTACCATAATATTATAATTACCATCACCTCAATAATTACAATTTAATAATAAGCAAAGAATGAAAATTCACCATAATATTATAATTACCATTATTTCAATAATTACAATGTAATAACAAGCAAGAGAAGAAATAATTATCATAATATTATAATTATCATTATCTCGAAAATTACAATTTAATAAAAACCAAAAAATGAAATTAAAGTATTACCATAATATAATATTATGGTTATCATAATTACCATCATCTCAACAATTACAATTTAATAATGAACAAAAGAAGAAATAATTGGTCTAACATTGTAATTACCAACATCTGAATAATAACAATTTAATAATAAGCAAAAGAAGGAATATAATTGCCATAAAACCCTAATTACCATCATCTCAACAATTACGATTTAATAATAAGCAAAAGATGAAGAATTACCATAATATTATAATTATCCCATCTCAATAATTACCTCGAGGTATAAAAAATTTAACATGTCTCCTATTCTGTTATAGCTGCAGCTTTATCAAAGCTTTGTTGCTAGGTTGGTGAAAGCAAAAGAAATTTTAGAGTACTTGAAATAGAAACTGTAGTGCTTGCTCAAAACACGAGAGTGATGAATGCAGTAGAAGATCTGAAGCTAGGTTAATTAAATACTTCCACGTGAACCACTGCAATAATCACTATCTTTGTTTCCTTAGCCATAAAGCTTTATTAAACTGAATGAGTTTCAATGAAACTGCAGCCAGCCATAAATTTTACTTAGTTGCATTAAATCTTATATTTATCTTCTTCCTTTGTTTATATATTCTTTATTTTCTAACAGGGAACAAATCCAGTGTTCATGTTGTTTTAAGGTACGAATTAAAACATTTTGCTTAAACAAATTTAAATCTTCTCAATGACAAAGCATTTTCGCAGTAATTACTTTTTTCAATGATATTTTCCATTACTCGTTTCAAAATTTTCAGGTTTTGCGAAAATATTCTTGCGTGCTCATGCATAACAAGTTACCAGAAAAAGCACATTCATCAAAATGACAGGAATTCTGAAGAGATTCGGGAAAGTCAAATACTGTGGTATTTGCACTTTCCAAAACCATTAATTGTCCTGCAATAGCTCAGGCGTTAACAGCAGGAAAAATGAAATGTAGATTACATAGATATTACTTGGTTGTACGTTTAATTCGTTTTAAATCAAATAAACCAGGGGAAGCAGGGAAATAAATTGCGCTATAAATTTCAAGTGAAATGTTAGTTTAGGAAATCTACGATTTTATTTCAAAGCGAAGAAAATCTTTCGCTTTCCTAGGATCTCATCTAGGATTTACATTTTAAACAAAATGTGGAATTTATTTCAAAGAAACATTCTGCTTTATTCAAAACTTTTCGGCGTAGAGTAATAAAAGAGTATCAAGCTTGGAAGGGAGCTTTACGATGTAAAATAAGCAAAACACATGCCGCTATCATAAGTCAGTTCTCAATCTATGAGAGTCATTTTTGTAAGCGATCGATACACGGTGCTCCATTTTTCCAATATGCAAATTTGTTCTCTCGAGACAAGAGTGTTAAGAGAGCAATATGTGTTGTCTTTTTTTGTTCTTATGTGATCATAAAATACTTACCGATAATTTCCTTGCAGGGAAAAAAGGTGCTTAGGAGTGTTTAGCAGCACTGTTTTCCTATCCTATGACTATGGATACAAACACAAAATCGCACTCAGGAAATATGCATACGTTGTTATTATTGTCAATAATCTCATTTATCTGATCTAGTCAGAATTAAGCCCACGAATTTTATCTTGGCAAGGATTACAAGACTGCGTCTGTCGTTGGATAGAGTTTTGAGCACCATACATGTGACTGTTTTCCTAGTCT
>KK115619.1:94894-117260 GCA_000611955.2 Stegodyphus mimosarum | reverse complement strand
AGTTGGATAGACATGTAGTCAGAGAACTCTGTGGGAAACTCGCTTTTTCCCTTCTGTAAGATAGTATGCTTCTGCAATGTAACAATTTACGCTATTCATCCATTATTTAATCACGAATGAAATTGTTGTTGAGTTTTAAATAAATTTAAAAAGACAATCCTGTCTTGCTATTTGTCCATAAAAGCTCGGAAACGTTACAACATCCATGCAGATTCTTCATTATTTAATTTCTTAAATATAATACAAATATGAAAATATTTGATGGCAACAATTTGAAATGTGATACAGCTGTTTATAGTTATTTGATGCAAAATGCTGTTCTGAGACGAATAGCCTTCTGAGCTAAAAAAAAAGACAATGAAACAAAATCAAAAGTGAATTCATGTATACATATTTGGAACATATGCAAAATTCGATATTTTGTCAACAGTAAATTGTATAAAAGAAATATTGGAACTTTTCTGGACCAGATGTAGAAATATACGTGTGCGTATATATGCATCTATTTCTGAATCCGATCCTTAGAATAGAAGAATACCAAAATATTTAATAAATACTATTAGGAATCAAAGCTAAACTAGGCCTGGAAATCTGTGCTAAACTGTTTTAATTGACAAATGCAGATGTTCATGGCATCAGTAATTTTCCAAGAAGTTAATGAAACAGGTAAGAGGAAATTGGAGAGCGAAGGCAACGGACAAATCAGCACTATTTTGAGCTGAAGATGAATCAGAGAAGGATAAAAATGGCACCAAACCAGTCCACTGGCTCCCAATGGGGTTGATAACTGATTCCCTGGGGGGGCCAATGAAATTATGAAGAGTACAAATGATGATTAAGGGGTTGATAATTGAATATGCACTGGCAATTGATCAGCATAATTGAAATCCTATCGGCTAAAAAAATTATTAATAAAGCTGATAAACATTTATTGATAAAATGCTATATTGTGTAATACAGAAGAAATCCTGCAAAACAAATACAGTACAAAGTCTGAGATCTGGACCTCAAAGCCACCACCTTTTTTTAGAATATTTTTTGTATGCTTTATGGATGCACATTTTATTCCTCCATCATAAAACATGTGGAGAATACAGATTCTTAATTTCACTTCAGCATTAAATATACCTCGTTATTGAAGAAACAATCATTTTAGCATAAATGTATGTGATTAATAATTTGGCTCCGTAGTTGTGTATCTGCTTGGCATACATCACAAACTGAAACAATCTACATAGAAACATCGTTTACATCTATGAATATTTTACACTTCTGACCCAACATTGCGAATCATTATGTATTAAATTTTGCTTTCACTGCTGCATGTTTATTAACACATGACAGCTTGAGTAATGACTCATGCAGTGATACCTAAACAATTTTTTTATATCGGTAACTGAATAATAAAGAGTATAGTAATCTTTTATGTTGGCATTATGCTTGGTGATGATTACAGATTTAAGTTAAATGCACTAAGAAATGTTGAAATTTGGTTATTAGAAACAACTTTATTTTTTATCAGGATAGCACACACTCTCAATATTTGCCTTCGGTGTGTCCCTGTAACTGTCCAAAAGTTCTGAAAACACTACCTCAGTCACTAAATTTAAACCCAATAGAACATATTTGGAGAGAATTTGAGGTTACAATATGAAAACACAGCCTTAAGACAAACGCCAAAATAAAAATAGTTAAAATAGGAAAAAAGGAGGAATAGATATTACCAAAAAAAATTGGTGAACTCTGTGCCTAGATGTTTGAAAGCTGTCATAAATACTGCAAGATCTCCTACAAAATATTAACTGGCAGGAATACTACTAATATGTGCAGGTTTCTTTAAAATGTACAAAGAGTTGTGTAAAGTAACTTTTCTTTTTGATTATTGATTTTACAAAATAAAAAAGTTTCACTAAATTCATAAAATAATAAATGTGGTTTTGCTGAGAGAAATTTACAAAATATTATTAAGAATGCTCATCCTCAAATCTTAATTTTTATTAATGAACAAAGTATTATTTGATCGAAACTCATAACTGTGTGAACACTTTTAAGAGCCACTGTATAGAATACAATATATACTCATAATAATAAAAGAATACAGTGCCTAGCTTAAAATACTCTAATACATTATAAATAGTCATTACCTGACTACGCTTCTACAAAATATTATATTGTTTTTCGGTATACATAGGGCACAGGCTCAGGTTAGGCATTAAATTTGAGGAAAATATCTAGTTATTAACCAAAGATTATGGTTCGACTGCCGAATTAATAATAGTTCAAGGTTGAATGGCTTATATCATAACACTTAAGTGTATTATTTGTTAGTTTTAAAATAACAAGTGCGATCTTTACGTGCATTTTGGTTAAAAATAATAATAATAATAAATTAAAATATTTCCCTACTTTAGAAAAATAAAGTGTTCAGAAAGAGAGAATGTTTTGAAAACACAAATATTTTATTGATTTACTGCACGTATAATCATCTATAATATATTTTATCAGACAAATCAATAAATGAAATAATACGGTTAAGTTAATCGATTATTACACGTTACATAAACCTAAGCATTTGCTTTTAGTCGCCATTAAAAAAAATTCTCGTATGTATGAATACTACTTGGAGCACAACCTTTGCAGGGTTCGTATGTGAAATCTGAATTCATCGCCAAGCGTCGAAGGTTACCATGCTGAAAATATGCCTACTGCGCATGCTTGGAGCACAAACTTTGCAGGGTCTAGAGGCTAGTGTTTCAAAGAGGGAAACCTACTGAGAGGTCATGAAAAAGGGAAGACTTATGGGAGCCGTTAGTAAAATGAATCTAACTAATAATTTAAGTAATGTACATATTTCAGTATTAGTAGTGTAGTTTTAGTATTTAGTTTTGTGTGTGCAATAAATGTTTAAAATACAAGAAGGTGGAGTCATTTTCTCTATGAGGCGGGAGGACAGCAGATAGGGGAGATTTCACACGCTCTCTTACGAGAAAAGAAACTTCAAGAGAAGCAGGTAGGAAGCTTTTGATTTTATTTACTTAAGAGTATAAATTTACTGAAGATATATATATAGATTTATATATATATATATGTGTGTGTGTGTATGAAACGAAAGTAAAAATGTATAAGAATACTAAAAAAGAAGATTTTATAAACCTTCTTGGTGAAATTGAAGATACGCAAACCGTTGGTTTAATAGTGATTCAGTTAAAAGGTAAAACTGAGGACAGCAAAATATTTAAAGATGATCCAGAGTTTGTAATCGGATTATTAAATTCACTAGTTGAGGAAGGAAAAATTAGAGCAGAAAATGAAATAAAAGCTAGGGATACACAGTTAGCTTTAGAAGTGTGGCGAAAGGCTAATGTCGCGAAATTAAAATTTAATGTCGCGATAGGCTAAATTTAAACTAATTTTAAGTCGAAATTCTATCCTATCTAAAATCTATCTATGAAGAAATCTATATCTATCATTGATTCGAAGAAATGTTAATTTAAATATTTATTTACACTATATATAGTTAAACAGTTAATAAATCATCGTATGGAATTCTACAAAACAAAGGATAAGGCTTACTACGCCTTTTCCGTCTAGCATCTAACATCTAATTAATTTTTTCTACTTCAGGTGGGGGCGCTGCTATCGCTGTATGACATCATATTTCTCTACACTCCCCACCTGAACTCATGGAGTTCACACAATTAAGAAGAATAACAATTAAATCCAAATAAAATGAAAATACTTTCAGTTACTTACTGTCACAAAAAAAAGGAAAAAGTATTCTTCTGAACATCTACTAAAATAAAACAAATTAATCAATTAAACATGAGAAATTATTGAATAATCAATAAGTTCAAAAAGTTCTCCTTAAATGTCTGAGTTGATAGTTCAGTCAATAGTTCTAAAGTTTGTTCACTACTTCTAAAGGACATAAGAGCTGTATGGGTCTCTTAATTTGTCCTTTGAACGTCTTAATTAAACAAGAACGAACATGTTGATCTCGTCCTCTGCATCTATTATCACACCAAGTTCCCGTAAGAGTTTGGACTTTGTAGATCCTTCCAAGAGAACGACATCTCCAACCTTTTAATTCTTTACTAGGGCTAGGACTATCCTAATGGGTCGTTCGCAAATCATGTAGATATTGTTCCTTCCATCTTTTCCAGCGATGTTTTAAAAGTCTTGTTTGGTACACTTGTCGTTTCATCAGATAACTTCTATTCGAATTCTTGTCAATCATCTGGATAAAATGAAGTGGATAATTACGATTTTTTCGACCAAAGTTGAGAAAATGTGCTGGTGTCAGAGGCTCTGGTTCTTCCAAGTCATTGTAAGTATAAGTTAACGGTCTTTGATTTATGACATATTCAACTTCTGTCAAAATAGTAGTCAACTCTTCAAAATGTAATAGGGCTTTTCCAAGTGTTTTTCTCAAACAATCCTTCACAGACTTCACTAAACGTTCATAAAATCCTCCCCACCATGCAACACGTTCTGCGATAAATTTCCAGTTCATCTTTTAATTGGCAATAAAATCTTGAAATTTGGAATCCTTCAGTATTTTTGAAAAATATTCGAATTGTCGATTTACCTTTAGAAAGGTTTTGGCATTATCCGAGTAAATTGCGTCACAATGTCCTCGCCTTGATATGAATCGTCCAAAAGCCATCAAAACATTTTCGGTTGACATGCTGGAAACTAGCTCTAAATGAAGGGTTCTGGTAACAGCACAGGTGAAAAGAACTATGTACGATTTGTCAGTTCCTGTTGCAGATCTAACCCAAATTGGGCCCGCGAAGTCCACTCCAGAAACAAGAAATGGTGGAGTCTCGACTATTCTGTCATAAAGACAGAATAGTCGAGACTCCACCAGCTGTGCGGTTATCTCTTGAGCAGGTTTTGCTGTATACTTTCTACAAATAAGACAGTTTCTAAGTGTCTTCTTCACAAGCTGTCGGCCTTTCAGTATCCAGTATTCCTTTCGAAGGCTGGTCAAAGTGGCTGTAACTCCTTTGTGCATCAACTTGTTATGTTCTCTTTCAATAATCAGTTCCGTAAATTTCGAGGCAAGAGGATAGGATGTTTTTCTTCGGTGCTGAAATCGGAAAATTGTAATCTTCCTCCAAGCAGTAAGATTCCTTTATCGTCAAAAAAAGGGGAAAAGGAATATATGAACTACTTTTAGATATGCTTTTATCAGTTTCTAATGCCGAAATTTTCAAATTATAAGCTACTCTTTGAATTCTACGGATCCAAAATTCTTCTGACACTTTAAGCTCTTCAGCTGTGAGAACATCTGTGAAGTTTGCATGTTTCCTAGCTTTCAAAGTGAAGCGTCTAATCCAAGGACGTTATTCTTAATATTTTCATAAGATTACTGTACTTGGAAATATCAAACAATTCATCCTTGTCTTGTACGATACATTTATACTGTTGGGTACAAGAAAAGGTTTTTCCATATTCTAAATTTTCTTTTTCAACACCGTCCACATTACCAGAGGGCCAAAATTCTGAAGACTGTAAAAACCAGGTGGTCCATGCCACCAAAGTTCGCAGTTTCTTAGATTAGTTCCTCGTGATATGAGCTCGGCTGGGTTGTCTTTCCCACGGCAATAATGCCAATTACTGCTTTTAGTTAGTTTCTGAATTTCATAAATTCTGTTTTTGACGAAAGGTTTAAATCTTTTGGGAGATTCGTGAATCCAAAAATAAGTTATTTGAGAATCAGTCCAATGGAAGGGGATTACTTCGTATTTCAGACATTTTGCGATTTTATCACTCAACTTGGCGGACAAAAGCGCGCCCAAGAGTTCCAATCTAGGAAGTTTAAGTGATTTCAGAGGTGCAACTCTACTCTTGGAAGCAACAAAAATTGTTTTAAAAGTTCCATTGTTCAAAGTTATTCTTAGATATACCACGCATCCATAAGCTTTCAGACAAGCATCAGAAAAGCTATGGAGTTCTATTCGTTTCACATCTACATCTAATATTCCCTCTAAGTAGTAACGGGTAATTCTGAGGTGGTTCAGTTCTTCAATTTCTTCGTACCAGACTTTCCATTTGTAAGCTTTCAGACAAGCATCAGAAAAGCTATGGAGTTCTATTCGTTTCACATCTACATCTAATATTCCCTCTAAGTAGTAACGGGTAATTCTGAGGTGGTTCAGTTAGTCAATTTCTTCGTACCAGACTTTCCATTTGTAACTTAGATCAGGTGGCAGTTCTTCATCCCAATCAATTTTGGCAGACCAGATTTCCTGAATCAGACACTTTATTCTAATGGTGAAAGGGCTGTAAAATACGCCCTGCAGTTGGAAACGTTTTGAGTTAATTGACGAGGATATGAATTTGTTAAGTGTTGAGTGTCAAAATAAAAATTATCATTATCCCAGTTTAACACTTTGATCGGGACAATTTCTGGAGATTCTTGTATCGAAAATTCTTTGTAATGCCAAATGTCTTTGAGTTCCTTTGAATTAGTATGCCACTTATGTAGTGACATGCTAGCTTCATTAAAAATGTTCACAATTTCTAAACTTGTTTTCAGGGCTTGTTCTAAATTTTGTTGACCACCAATAATATCAACATACAGACAGTTGTTTAAGAGTTCTACTGTTTCAGGATATATTTCTGAATATTTTTAAGGTGATGCTTAATGGTAGCAGGGAGTAGGAAGGGGCTAGATTTTACTCCGAACAAAACTTGGAAATCTAAAGGTTTTCAAGTTTTCCTTGCTATCATCAGGATCATCTTTCGAAAAGAATCGTGTAACGTCCCTATCTTCTTCATTCAACTCTATCTGTAAAAAGGCTTGTGTAATGTCAGCTGTAAAGGCTGTCGAATTTTATCTAAATTTTATCAGTAAATCAAAAATATCAGGATATAAGTTCGGACCCGTATATAAACAGTCGTTTAAAGAAAGTGTCTTTGGTCTATGTGCTGAAGCATCATAAACTATTCTTAGTCTGCTTGTTGTTCTATCACTTCTGATGACTGCCCTATGAGGTAAATAAAACAGAGTCTTGTCATTTCGATTGTCTTCCTTAACTGGTTCAATAATATGTTTTAACTCGTAATCCTAAACCTCTGTATATTGAACATTTAAAGGGTTCTCAATTTTAAATTTGTTACTTAATTTCTTAAATCTTTCAAGTGCTATTATCCCTATTATCTTCCATTAGATGTTTTGAATTTGGTTTTCATGGTAATCTTACTTGGTATCTGCCATTCTTATATCTGATATCAGATTCGAAGGATTTTATAATTTCTAAATCAACAGTTTTGTCGTTCTGAGTATCACTTTCTAAACCTAAGTTTTCTAGCTTCCAAAACTGTTGTAAGTGATCTGATATCAAGTTTTCATTTACTATTACTTTCATAGTTAATAATTCACTAAATTCATTATTTACTTTACCCTGCAAACACCATCCAAATAAAGATTCTGTAGCTACTACATCTCTTGAAATTCTTTTAATTTTACCTGTAATTATAGAATAATAGAAATCTATCCCTATGAGAACATCAATTATGTCACTTTGCCTACAACAGTCAGCTAATTGTAAATTTTGTAAAACTTTATTTTCCTTAGCAAAGTTCTAATCTGGAGGAGAGATGAGAGCATTACATACATTTTCAACTTCGAGAAATTCAACATATATACTAAGTTTAGGATCGCTAATATTTTCTAGTTTGGCTTTAACAACATTGAAGGTTTTTTCTAACGCAGTTTTATCTCCAAATGAGTAAACAGAAAGTGATTCTTTTCTAACGATCGGAAGATCCATTTTACTAGATACATTTTTAGTTATGAAAGATCTTATTGAGCCATTATCAAAAAGAATTCTCACATTTTCAGTTTTATCATTATTTCGAATTAATGCAGAAGCAGTTTGCCATAATATTTTATTAGAACTATTTTCATCGGAATTATATGACGAAACAGCGGAAAAACGTTGGAATCCGACGTTTTCTTCAGAAAAAAGATAGACATGAAATGAATAACAAATGTCTTTCGAATGTTTATTACGGCAGAAGCTACAGTTTACTTTTTGTTTGGTCTTTAATTCTATGCTTTTTATCCAAACATAAAAAACATCTGCCTCGTTTCTTCAAAATCTCTTTTTTTTTCCACACATAAAGTTTCGCAATCCATAGATTTATGACTTCCGTTCCTGCAGAACAGACACTGTGATTCGGCTGACGCTGCTAATTATTCAACTGTCGACGGCTTACTTGTTTTGACTGAAGAAAGTTTCGATTTGAAAAGTGGTGTTTTTTCTAATCGCGAGAATTTCTCGTTAAGAGTTATAATTAACAGAAGCTGCGCGTTCTCTACTGAGTACTTCGTTCCTCAAAATGTCTTAATAGACCTTTTAAATTCCAATTTTCGTCTTAAATTTTTCGGCTATAATCAAGAACGAACTCATTAGGAAGTAATTTCAAAATTAAAGACGTTAAAAGATTTCCGTAGGAATTAAGAGTCTATTTTTAATGCTTCAAGATTTCTTATCTGCACTTCGGTGTGATCGAGAAGTTTTCTTAATCCGTTTACATCATTAGGATTTCTAACAGGTGAAATACTTAAGAGTTGTCCTAGATGCGATAATTAAGATGTTCGTTTCCCCAAATCTGGAACGTAACAGTTCAAGAGCAGCTTGGTAATTATTTTCGATTAGAGCGAAACTAGAAATAGCTTTGGCGGCTGAGCCACCAAGAAAGCTTTTCAAATAAATTAATTTTTCTATTTTTGAAAAATTCGGATTTTTGTCAATCGAACTGACCTATAAATTCTAACCAATCTGAAGGATCACCATAAAATTTAGAAATGGTTAATTTAGGAAGACAAGTGAATGTATTATTTTCGTTTTTCGAATCTGTAGTGGTTTCATTAGAAATGTTCCGATTTTCGAGCCTATTCTATTCCTTTAATTTTTTCTTTCCTCTAAATTGCCACAGTTGAATTTTCTCATTGTATTCTAGAACCCTTGTGATTTCAAGTTCAAATTCCTCCGTTTCGAGTTTTAAATCTCGTTCTATTTGAGCGTCTAAATCTTTCAAAACTTTTGATTTTTCGTTTAATTGATCTGAATTTTCTTCTAATACATTTGCGTTTATACTAATATCATCTTCATTTAATTCAGTCTCGATTTTCTTTAATATCTTGGACACTGCGGTCCTGAATACCTTTCGTTTCGATTTCAGTTTAGCAATAAGATCTTCCATTATACTAATAATAGAAAGTGCAGGCTTACCTTGGCAGTCTTCGCACACTTCTAAAGTGCTAATCCAAAATTAGAAAACACAAATTTTCAAATTACCCAACGATTAATTTCGGGCCTGGATGCACCATTATGGCGAAAGGCTAATGTCGCGATTAATTTCAAGTCGAAATTCTATCAATCTAAAATCTAACTATGGAGAAATCTATATCGATCATTGATTCGAAGAAATGTTAATTTAAATATTTATTTACACTCTATACAGTTAAACAATTAACACTAGGGGTGCTAAACACGCCCCCACAATTTCGGTATACGTAGTTTACATTTTAGACAATGAAGAAACTAGCGAAGCAAGATTTCGAACCTGTTTATAGCCAGAAGGTCATTGTGTTCATCCTGAGCAGCATTTGGGCAACAGGTGCCGCAATGCAGAGAGATTTCAAGAAAGGAGTGACGCCGCAAAGCGTATCCTTTGAAGCGGGGATGCGTTTAATTAAAATTTTTGAATATCTATTACCAATTGATCCCAATTAAGTTTAATAATCTTGTTTCATATTATATACATGTGTGTGTGTGTGTGTCTACAATATAAAATATCTAATTTGTAAAATATAAAATCTAGCTTTCAAATAATAAATTGATAACCCTTTAACGCCTGTCTTCATTCTAAAAATAACAGAAGAATAAATTTTTAACTAAACGAAAAAGATCCGCCATTTAATATCCATGAAATCTGAACCCAACACCTGTACTTTAAAACTGTCATGTGATTTGAAATGGAATTCGTATAAAAGCTTTGTAGAGACATTAGGTTATTCCGGAACAGGAGACATGAAAAATTAGCAACGCCTTCGCCGGGAATCGAACCACGGACCTCTCGGTTACGTGTCGAGCATGCAGACAACTACACCACGAAGGCATGCGAAGAAGGCGGGAGAAATACCTTATATACTCCGCCTTTTAAAGGGCGACTGGAGTTTGGGGGACCCAATCGCCAAATCGCGGTGGTGGAGAATCATCATCCACCACCTTTTTTTCGGTCGGGTGCCACTGTAGAGACATTAGGTTTATTTCGAAGCAGGAGTCATGAAAAATGTGCAACGCCTTCACCGGGAATCGATCCACGGAGCTCTCGGTTACGCGTCGAACATGCAGACCACCACCACGAAGGCATGCGAAGAAGGCGGGAGAAATACCTTATAGCTTAATTACGTCGCGACAGATTTTTTGTCATTTTGCCAACAGCTTGAATGCCTATGCCATTATTACCATCATGATCGAACATGTACCTACTGTTGCTTTTATTATCATTTGCCTTTTGCTATTACGAGACTATGTCGTCAGAATTAGTAACGCTGATTGATTGCCATTACAACAGTTGCTTAAGAATGATTGCCTATATTGCTATTAAGATTCACTGCCTGCTATACCATGCCGAGACTGCCACACCGTGTTGTTAAAATTGCTATCTCATCATTTGTTTGCTTATCAGAAGAACATCTGAAAGAATGTATGCTATCTTATTTATTCTCGCCTACGGGTGTTGATGCCAAGGGACATCATTTCTTATTTACATACCGTGTAAGGCCATTGGCACTTAGTTCGGACTACTATGAAGACTCTATGAAGGCGGTATTTTTCACAGATTGAAGATCGCGAGATCACTAGAACTTCATCTTCTCTTCTTCGCTCGTTTCTTCTGCTGCTTTCCGCTCTGTCACTAGCCACGCAAAGTTTACTTTTGTAAATTCGTCCTTGTTTAAGCAGCTTTTAAAGATTTAAGCTGTACGAAATTGGGGGTGCATTGCGCGCCCACAGTGATAATGTGCATTATCCAGAAAATAAACTTATTTGTGGAATCTAGGCCATGTCTGCAAGTTTTTTTGGTTTATGCATCCATCGTTCTAACTACGCAATCAAACTGTCTGCAAGTTACGAGGTAGTTCTCTCCGAGGCCAGTCCGTTGCAACTCTCATCAAGTCACCTTATCACAATAATGGGGCAGTTTAATTACATATATTATAGTAAACATTTACCAATCTATTGCATATATATATATAAACCAATAATTCACAATAAATTATATATATGTGTAATGGATTGGTAAATGTTTACTGCGCAGACAGATGCATACAGAAGTAGATAGTTTCAGATGCAGCCGAATTCAATTATTTCCTCTTTATTCATGTTTGCCACACATTCTCCATTAATCTCACGAATAAGCTGAGCCCAAAAGCGGCTTCTCAAAAAATTATGCATCGGTACCGATAGACTTACAAAATATATTTTGAAGACAGTAGGCAGCGAGCGGGAAGTTGCAAGTGCGAAGCAAAGCGAGAAAGTGATGACGCATACAAAAAGAAACGTAGCGGAGGGTTAAAAAGTTTTAGTTCTGTATAGAAATCTTATTCAGAGATTTGATAAAAGGTTTCTGCATTGCAGCGTTATGCGAGACTTTCTGATGCATCTTAATTTTTAAATGATGCAGTTTAAATTGCTATATTATATATAATTACTATTCTTAGGACACAAAGGGGAAGTACCCAAATTAAAATGTAGAATTAAGGAACTATTGTAAAATAAAAAATAATAGTTTGCTTTCATATTTTTTATTTTACACACACACACACACACACACACACACACGCACACACATATATAACAACAATTCAGTATATACGTTCAACTTGGTATACTGTTGTTCGACGGGAAAATGTTTGTTTGATATATATTTTTAGAGTACTTCTCGACTTCCATGGTTCACGACTGCGAGCACTACATTTGTTTACCTCTTTCGGAATAGTGATACTACTGCCTGGTGGGCGCCACTACGCTGCTACTACTACTATTTAGTAAACAACTAATGCTATAAATCTAAATTTTCAAGTGATTTTTTTTATCGCATAATGTTTTTTTTTTTAAGTTCTGAGAAAAATCAAGCAATGAAGAAAGTTTTTAGAATTTTAAGTATTTCACGTTTTTAGGGTCACCAGTGAGGTGAAAAAGAGATTGTTGAAAAGTATGAAGATGTCATGTGCGTCTGGGACTTGATTATTGAGTACTGTATGCGAATAAAATGATATCTATGATATGTGAAAACTAAAGACGCTATCGGCTAGCGTTGAGAAGGAAGTGAATTCGATTACCAACCAAAGATCAGAGACGTTAGTCATGCTTCGAAATTTCTTTTGATTTGGATAGCAGAAAAATATTTATGTACAGTGCTTCATAGGGATAGTATATATTTCACCACTGCATTCGTCTTTTAATATTAAACGGTGTTACAATGATAACAAAAGCATCTTTTATACGAACAGATTATTTTTCCTATTTGGGCATCCAAGGATCCGGTATATGTCCAAGGATCTGGAGCGGTGCCACTGCATATGCGTGCGTGTGTATAAGAAGATAATATTTAACTTGTTGTAGAATCTTTAAGTTTCCTATTTAATACAATGTTCTTCCCTTTCCATCTTGAAAACAGTAAATGCTTAAAATAAATCACTGTAAACTGCGTCTTTCAGAACTAATCCTTTTGATTTCGTAACGATTCACCTGGTAATAATTTTACAGAGAGAGCTCCCCTTCCCTAATCTACCTTAACGAAATTATTCGCTTTCACAGGATGTCAATCTTGCATACCACGTCACACGTACAGTCGTTGAGAGGAGTACTTGCATGGGACATCATTCGAATTCAAACTGTAAAATCTTCAAAAATATTCACTGAAGTTGGAAACATTTATGTTTCAGGCTGTAGCATGATTGTGCTCTGTTTACGCGCGCATTGGATTTGCTTACTTAAGATTCTATTATATTCTGTGTTTTTACATTTTTCTGAACGCACTGAATTATTTTTCAGCAAATCGATCTATTTTATAAAGGCAACTAATGCAAAGGTTTGTCCCGCAGTTAACAAGTCTGAAACAATTGCCATATCTAACCAATTGTTTTCTTAATTATTTTGCTTCAGATATTAGTGCAATTATGTTCTTTCGTTTTGCTTCAGCAATTAATAAATACGAATTGATTTAAACCTATTAAACTAAAGTGGGTAAACTGTAGTAAACCCGACGATTCAGAAGAAAGTTGGAATCTGACCTAAAATTAAAAGTTTAACAAGGAACTAACTTTTATGCAAAATTTGTACAATGTGCTTTGGCTCTGGCATATTAAATGAAAAACGACATGAATGTTCATTAGTGTAAAAGTATTTTCAAGCATTAGTTTTCAAAAAATCTTTGTTACAGAAAACAAAGGAAGCTCATATGTAGATTCTCTTTATGTACTGCAAATTATGACCCATTTCTTAACCCTCTGTGGGCCTACCAGCGGCCGAGTGGTAAAGTCGCTAAACACTGATAGTTCGGTCCAAGATTTCAATCCCGCAAACAGCCTTGGCTGCATGGACGTTTTCGTGGTTTTCCCCATCTGTAACGTGTATACAAGCCAGTTTCCCTTAGAAAGTCCTCCACGAAGGCATCCTTCCGCTTAAGCAGATAGCCCTCGAGGCTTTCCCATAATCACATAATCCAAATCTTAACCCTTTGCACACGAGAAGTCACTCTCGGTGCTCGTTTGATTTGTTTCGGTAACTCGAGAGGAGATTTCCGATCGTCACTCGATTTGACACGATAATTTGAGAGGTAACGATGTTTGTTTATTTTGGTTTGTGCAGTCTTGCTTCATAAATGTATGCAACATAACATGTGTATAGAAGAACTGCCTGTCTTTAACCTTAAATACATTTTTTAGGTTTATTGCTGTATACGCATCTTCGACGCTAGTTCGAACTCGACAATCGTGGCAATAGGAATATTATTACAAAGTTATGGATCCCAGTAAGCATGGAATACGATGAAGAAATCAGTTCAAGTAAAGATGAGTTCCATTTTTCGTTGATGGAAGACGAAAATCCGTATATGCATAGACTACTTGACCATAGAGGAGTAGGAAAGAAGTGATGAAGTAAGAGGTGTAAGAAGGTGAAAAATGGGGGTAATAGATAGTGAATGTGAAAGCGATAGTGCTTCCGCAGAAGAGACAAGAAAATGCAAAATGTATAACAGAATCTGAAGAAATACCCCCAAAATGCCATTTGTATTCGGCGAAAGTGCCGCAGGCCCGCAAGTATCGTCAGATATAAAAGAATCGTTAGATTTCTTTAAATTGCGTGTGAACCTATTTTAAGAAAGATGTACGAAATTCATCAAACACGCAGAAAATCGACTCGAGTTGCTGATTCGCACCAGCAAAAACGCCATGGAGTGCCAAGTGTTATTATTAATAATTTTTCAGTAAAGAAATTTGTCGCAGATCTGCTTAGAAACGAAACTTACACTATATATGAAATAAATGTATTGTTTAAAAATGGTTCAATTTGTTTGAAGATAACATTAAAGAAATTAAAACAATGGATTTTACACCAAATTGAAAGAGAAACAGGCCAACGTAAAATTTTAAATTAAACAAGTATGCAATCGTAAACTGATGTAGATTTTTTAATAAAACTTCATTTCGATGGCGATCAGGAAGAACTTTTTTCTTCAGGAGGGAAAAAAATTCTTTTGCAAAGTTGGAAGGGGGGACAACCACGTGCGATGAAACCTTGGTTTACGAGCTTAACTCGTTTTTGAAGACCGTTCATTAGCCGAAATGTTCGTAAACAGAATAAAATCTCCCCATAAAAACTCATGAAAAATGAATTAATTCGTTCCTGTATTAGAGATGATTGCTTATTATAAAATTTACAACAGTACTTTGTGCACGAGTTCATAACCCAAAACTGACGGAAGTAATTAAACATAAGAATGGAAAAAAAGGTAAGCACGGCATCGTGATATTCTACAGATAAAACAGGCGAAAACCTAATTTAATTTTAATGCATCTGTACAAAAAAGAGTGTACTAAGAATATATAGCATAAGTAGAAAATGATAAGGAAAATATAAGAATAAATAAATAAGGAAAATATAAGGTTTAGAAATAAACATATCATATAACTTTATCATATAACTTTTATCTTCTTTATTTTGATTCTAAGCTTCATACGACTCTGCTTGAGACTCACGAGGCCTCTGACTTAAAATTTGTATAGTGGGATTTATAATTGTTCGCCTTTCAAAATGTTTCGAAAATGAGGTATGGCATTTTCATTGAAAGTGTTTATGCTATAGCTTGCTACTGCTTCATCGGGATAATATTATTACCGGAAAACTTTGCATCTCATCCCATTTTTCACAAATTTCGTGTATCAAAAAGCTGGGGTCATTTTTCTTTCTTCCTCCTCTTTTAAAGATCTTCCACAGTTACCTTTTCTTGCTGCTTCTGAAGCTCAGTTTGTTTCTTCTTGAACTCATTTTTATTGTCCTTTGGTAAATTTTTTTCGTCTTCATTGCTAACTTCCTAGAGACAGCATATAATAGAAAACGGAAAACTTTCCCAAGTATCAAATGTTTCTGCCTGCAATACAGTCTGGGTTAACGACGATCCATTAATTTCTTCCAGGTCGACGTCATGATCTTGTAAGTCGGTGGTCTGAGGCTGGCAACCTCTGAGGCAGTTTTATTCGGCCTCATTAGTAATTTTAATATTAAAATTCGACGAAGACATTTCAGTTATGCATTTGTTACAAATATTTCAAGATTTTAAATATTTCAAGTCCGTCTTTATATCATTTCCCCTTCCATTATAAACGAACATGAATAACCCGCCAAATATATATAGATAGATAGATAGATCTAGGTAATTTAAAATAAGATATAAAACTTTTCAAAAATTTGAAAACACTTATTTTATGAAATTTATTCGTGCTTGTCAAAAATAAATAAGCTCAGTTACGAGTTTTTTCACCAAGAATAATCGCTTTTTTTGAGAATATGTGTATATGTAAACAGCTTTCTTTCGCAGTTGAAAATTAAGACTAGAACCCGATTTATCGATGGGCGTAATGATTGATATTATGAAAATATGTCCTGACACTTCGTGATGAAAATTTCTAATAATTCCTGTCCAAGGATACAAGCGTTATCAGAATCGAAATGCCATCAGACGTCACACTATAGTAAGAAGTAAAGAAGTTTTGAATTATTTTCATACGAACATACGTTTTATTTATGCGTCGAAGAAACATTTAGTAAATAAGAGCGAGACTAGATTGTTATTTATTTTCAAGTTTTTCCCTTTTTGGCAAATTTTTGCTGAAAACTTAAAAGGTTTGTTTACTTTTAGTTTAAATTAAAATAATTTATTTAACGATTAATAAAATACAGAATTATTTGAAAGAAATGTCATTCTAAGAATTTCATATTTAGCTGTCAACGTATTTAAGCTGCAAAATGTAACCAATAAATATGTCTTAAATATACCAATCTGTAGATTTCAGATAGTGTTTTCTTTGCAATATTATTAATTTTATTTATGTATGTTTTGATAAATATTTAGCAAACGAAATTTAAAATTTATTTAAAGTATTTCCTGTTTTGTTAATGTATATATATTTTTAATTCTGCCCTGTTATTTCTATCAGATCAAGCATTTGGTGCGAATGCAGTTTAAATTTAGGACCACTGCTGTAAGTTACTTGCTGCCAAGACTTGTTAACGAAACTTAAACAATGAAAAATATTAAAATTATTTTTCCTGCGGAAAGCCCTGAGTCTTAATTATGTGGCATAGGTTACCTCAAAACACTTTTGTAAATTATATGTTAACAACTTAAACGTTCGTAACCCGAGACGTTTCTGTTCATGATGTAAGGGTGTTCGTGATTCGAGGTCCTATTGCATTTCATTTAACGGCGAAATTAGTACCTAAATTAGTGTAGGAATATAGGATCGGTACTTACTCTCTAGGCATATGATGTCTGTAAATACTTCAGAGACGGTTGGTTGTCTAGGGTCTAATAAACTAGCCAGATTTATAGATAATTTGAATATTTAATGAAAACACAAATAGTTACTACGAACTATGAAATGCATACATTCGCAGATGGAAATAGATGAGATTATTTACAAATGTAGAAAAGTTATCGCCTTTCACATGCAAGCGTCTTTCATCTTAATGCGCAATCGTCGTCTGCGTTCTCCCCAGGTGAAGGGAAAAGTTCTTTCGCACAGCTTGCAGCATTATCTGATTATTATTGACGACGCCATCCCATAACTGCTCGTCCATTCTGACGGAATGCGACCTCGCATTATGGTAGTATGCATCTGGGGATCTGAAAAATAAAATTTTAAAAAAACCAAAAAAAAAAGAGTTTAGTTTGGATTAAATTATGCATCAGTCGTTATCGTCGTGAAATCTTTCTCTCAAAGTCATCTGGAACAGTCCGTCTGGATCCGCCTTCGTACACGCGTCTTCTTAAAACATTATCTGGATCCGTCTTAGATATCCTCACAATTCATCATTTCAATGTGTCGTCTTAAAGCCGTCTTTCTTGACACATTTCCTCCTTAGGCATCATCTTCCCGCTTCTTTAAATTGTTCACGTCTTTTAAAACAATAGTCCATTAGTCAAATCGGGAGAAATTTGTTAAGTCGGGAAAAAGTCTAAATCAGGAATCATCAGAATAGGTACTTCACTATCAAAGACTGTTTGTCCATGGTTTCAGGTATTCAGCACAGGTACTAGTCTTCGAAGGTCCTTCGGTGAATCCAACCTTCTCCACGTCGTATGTGTCATTAGGTTTCACTCTTGTGATTTTGTATGGACCTAAAAACTTGGATTTTAGCTTTATACCTGGCCCTAGTTGCGTGCGTTTGATAGCTACCATATCATTGATCTTGTATTTACGAGGGAATTTTCGCCTTCGATTGTAAGCCTTTCGATTCTCTTCTTGAACTTTCTGAATCTGCTTTTTCGCCTCTTTACGTAGATTTTCTCTAGACTCGATGAAGTCATTCTGGATTTCAGCTTCTATCAGTTCTTTGATCTTTCTGTCTTTATTCGTCTTTATTTTCGTACCAAATAAAAGCTCGAAAGGTGTCGAATTTATGCTCCTCTGAAAAGTCGAATTAATAATTTGTTGAACATCATTTACATGCTTATACCATTTCGTAGGGTCATCTATAGCCAACTTAGAAATGACCGATATGATAGTGGAATTTAATCGTTCTACTTGCCCGTTGGCTCTTGGTAATCCTGTTGTGATTAAGGATAGACGAATGTTTTCCTTAGTACAATAATCAGCAAATTCTTGAGAAGTAAACGCAGTACCTCTATCAGCTACTTTATTGCAGGGATTTCCAAACAATGATTTTTGAATTTCAAGTTTAGCTATTACTTCTTTACTGGAGGTGGTTTTAGTCGGATATAACCAAACAAACTTTGTAAACGAATCGATAACCGCGAAAATGTATTTATAATTCTTGTTAGAACTTTCTAAAGGTCCTAAATGGTCTATGTGATAAGTGTTGAGGGGAATATCTTCTTTAGGTAAAGGATGTAATAATCCTTCCTTCTTTCCAGATTTTCGGTTGGCCAGTATACAGGTTACACAATTTGAGATAATCTTTTCAATTTTCTCTTTCAACTTAGGGATATAAAATTGTTGTTTCAAATATTCTTCGGTACGTTTGGCAGCAAAATGACCTCGTTCATGCGCGTCTTTAATTACTTCAATTTGCATAATCTCAGGTACTACTAGTGCTTCAATTCCATTCACCACTTTGTAAAGCACGTCGTTTCGTAAGCAATAATCTTCATACGGCTTAGACTTCAAAACCTCCTTTATAACTTTTATATTCTCATCAGTTTCTTGCGCTTGAATTATCTTAAATGTTATACCATCTTGAATTGCCATACATATAGGGTTTCTACTCAAAGCGTCAACATGTCGCATACGGGTACCAGATCTGTGTTCGATTGTGTAATCGTAATCTTGTAACATTAACGCCCATCTAGATATTTTAGTACAAATGTCTTTCTTGCTCATAGTTTGTTTGAATGCATTACAATCTGTGACTATTTTAAACGGTATGCCCAATACGTACACTCTGAATTTTTTAAGAGCTTCTACGACTGCTTTAACCTCTAATTCGTAGCTCGAATATTTACGTTCAATGTCTGTTGTCTTCCTACTCATATAATAAACTGGATGCATCTGATTGTCAATTAAGGATTTTTGTAACAGAACAGCACCGTAACCGTCAGCACTAGCATCAGTGTGTATTTCCGTTTCTGCTTTCGGATTATAAATACACAAAACAGGTTCAGATGTCAAGATGCGTTTTAACTCGTTAAAAGCATAAAGTTCTTTACTTTCGAATTTAAATTTAGAATCTTTTTTCAATAAATCACTAAGTGGATTTGCAGTTAATGAATAATTAGGTATAAATTTTCTGAAATAACCAGTTAAACCTAAATAACTTTGAACATCTTTAACACACTTAGGTTCTGGAAAGTTAATTACTGCTTTGGTTTTAGAAGAAGAAGGATATAATTTCCCATCTTTAATTTTGTGTCCTAGAAATTCGATTTCGTGCTTCAAAAATTGACACTTCTTAATGTTTAGCTCTAATCCATATTCCGATGCAGTCTGCAACACGCGTTTTAATTTTTGGATTCCTTGAGTTTCATTTTCGGAAGGAATAATGATATCGTCCATATAGATTACTACAGTGTTATCATTTAAAAGATCACGAAATACATCGTAGATATATCTTTGGAAAACGCTTGGACTGTTAGCAAGACCAAAGGGGACTTTCAAGAACTCAAATTGTCCGTTTCGTGTTACGAAAGATGTGTATTTTCTACTCTCCTCCTCTACTTCAACATGAAAAAAACCGTTTTTCAAATCTAATGTAGTGTATACCATTGCTGTCTCTAATTTATCAATGACGTCATCAATTAATGGCAGAGGAAAACGATCTCGAATTATTTTTTTATTCAGGCGTCGATAGTCCAAACATAATCTAAATGTACCATTTTTTTTTTACTTAGTACAATATTACTTGAGTAATCCGAACAGCTTGGTTTTATAATTTGTTTATCTAACCATTCAGAAATCTGTTTATCAATTTCACGCTGCTCTGCGGGGGGAAAACGTCGCGGAGCGCAATAAACCGGAAGTTGATCTGTCAACACTATTCTCATCTTTAGGGCAGATGTTTTTATTTTATTCGGCTTATAATTCCTTACTAATTGTAGTATTTCATCTCGATGTACCCCGTCTCTAATATGATTTAAATCGATTTCCTCGTCGTTATAAATATCGCGAATGCACATCAAATAGTTTTCTGGTTGCAATTTTTTAATTTCGACTCCTTTTTCATTTACAGTTAATTGCCCTTGCCTTATAATATCTGTACCGATGATAGCTTGTAAAAACATTTCGTTTTCTGAGATAACAAAAATATTTGATCGAAATGAAGAACCATCAATTTCGAATTCACCTTCAAATCTCCCTATAGGTTTAATTTTCCCATTGCCAAATCCCGTTAACTGTAGATTTGCCGGCTTAAGTTCAGGAAAACCTATCTTCTTATGTATATCTTCACGAATTAATGTTACTTGGCTACCAGTATCTATTAAAGCATCAATTTTCAAGTTACCTAAATTAACAGTTTTATGCATTTCTTTCTGATGAGTCTGAGTAATTGGAGTTACAGTTTTGGCATCTTGGCTATTTTTAGGCGACGTTTTGGAACAATCTACGGCTTTGTGTCCAAATAAGTTACATTTAAAACACTTAAATCCTTTACTCTTATTATTACATGAATTCGATTTATGACCTATACTCCCACAGTTATAACACCTTAGTTCTTTACTCTTACTAGGTATAGCGCGTTCTTTATTTTGTGTGTTAGTACTTGAATAACTCTTATTCTTCGTATCTGGAACGCGAATTTTCTCATATATTTTTAATTTCTCTTTAAATTCAGAAATAGTTTTACACCCGTACAAAATAATTTTGTTGCTACTTGAATCAGGTATTCCATTAATTACATAATCAAGAATGGATGAATCATCAACAGAACCACGACTGGCTATTTCTCGCATTGCAATTAAATATTCAGAAAGGGATTCACTAGGTTTTAAATGTCGTTTCTGTAACAAATTATGAAGTTGTGCACTGTTTATTTTAGAACCAAATTCAGATAAAAGATTTTCTTTTAACTTGTCCCATGACATAATACCTTTCAAAGACCGAATAAATACTTTAGCAGAACCAGTAAGCAATTTTTTAGTAAACACAATCTTTTGTAATTCAGATAACTTAAATAACTTAAAAGATTCTTCTAAATCGCCAATGAATGATTCAACCGGATATATATCAGTGCCATTGAATTCTGAAACAGTTTCTAAAATGTCACGAAAATGTAATGAAATATTAGGTGTCTCAATGGTTTGGTCTACTAAATCATTTATAGATGGTAAATCTAACCGAACAGAATTAATACCATCATCCTTATCAGAATCGTGAACACTTTCGTTTTCGGATAACTCATCATCGTCATCACTTTCGGATTTTAAAAGCTTAAAATCACAAAGACTCTTTAATATTAAATCACAGTTTTTATCAGAATTTGACTCATAGTTAAGATGTAACAAATTACACACAGAAATAAAATCGTTTGCAGTGAAAGTTTGAAGTAATTTTTGTTTCGTTTCTTCAACGTTAAAGTCAGATGGAAAACCACAAAAGTTACGTAATCTTGCTCTATTTTTCCTATCACCTAAAGTTCCGAATACAATCTGATGTAACAGTTTAATAGATTTTGTAGGCCCAGTTCTTAAAGAATTAGCAATTCTAGGTATGGAATTTAAAGTAGCCATCTTGATTCACAATACAGTAGAACACTATTCTTAGAAGTAACAATTCGGTAATAATCGAAACAAACTTACTCGTTTTCTCTTGTAATATTCATCGTTATTCTTCCTAGGCTCATCCCGGCGAGCCCCCAAAATCTGTAGGAATATAGGATCGGTACATACTCTCTAGGCATATGATGTCTGTAAATATACTTCAGAGATGGTTGGTTGTCTAGGGTCTAATAAACTAGCCAGATTTATAGATAATTTGAATATTTAATGAAAACACAAATAATTACTACGAACTATGAAATGCATACATTCGCAGATGGAAATAGATGAGATTATTTACAAATGTAGAAAGGTTATCGTCTTTTACATGCAAGCGTCTTTCATC
>KK115619.1:80272-90621 GCA_000611955.2 Stegodyphus mimosarum | reverse complement strand
CTTTCAATCTCTTCTTTTAATTTGTCCCAATCAGCGTTGAAATCCGCTAAGACAATTGGGGGAATATGGTTCGCATTTTTCTTCGGGAGAACGAATTCATCTGTATTTTCATCTCCTTGATCCATATGGTCTTCCGGAGTTAAATCTTGAAATTTATTTTTATGAACTGGGGAAACAATTTCCGAATTTGAAAGCGTACGCTTATGTGTTTTTGTCGGAGTTTTGAATCCTTCCTCGTCAGAGGTGATTTTCTTTTTCCGCGCTTTAGTGCTGTTGTTTTTCTTTAATGAAGCATTTTCTAATTTGCTATTTTTCTGCGTTTGATTTTGCATGCTATTTTGTGTGTTTGATGCCATTTCGGCGTTTTGGCTTTGAGCCGCGTTCATCCTAAGTTTCTCTTGATCGATAACGATCGAGATAGCGTTTATAACATTTTCAGCTTCAACAATTTGTTGCGAGATTTCTGGGGAATGATCAAGCGTGATAAGCTGATTATGACGCTCAATGCATCGAAGTTTTAACTGATCTAATGCTGAAAACAAACCTTCCTCCTTTGTGATATTAAAATCCTCTAGACATCTTTTAACTAAATCATACGATTGCTTTACCGTATTTTGAAACTGCCTATCCTCATCCATGCCAAGTACCTAACGTAATGCCATGCCGAGAATAAAGAAATTTCTTACCGCCCAAGAAGTGAGTCACCTCAAAGCAGCAGTCCAACTCCAAGGAAGCAAAGTGGCAGGTGTGATGTTGATATCCAGACGTATAAAAGCAGGTTTACAAATGTAGAAAAGTTATCGCCTTTTATATGCAAGCGTCTTTCATCTTAATGCGCAATCGTCGTCTACGTTCTCCCCAGCTGAAGGGAAAAGTTCTTTCGCACAGCTTGCAGCATCATCTGATTATTATTGACGACGCCATCCCATATTAGTAAAATTCTAACGTCTTAGCTGATTCATATTTCTTCCGAACTTCCTCCACAGCAGTGATTCTCAGCCTTTTTCTGTCGCGGCACACTTTTAACGATTTCAAATTTTAGCTGCACACAAAGAAAAAGATAAGTTTAAAAATTGTTTACTTAACCATAATACACTGTATAAAATAGTTATAATAATAATTTTGAATCCAAAATAAAATAATATGTACTACAAAAACAGCAGTACGTTTATTAAGGGATTAATTACAAGTTAATAATAAGAATACATCTAATGAGAAATTTGAGCTGGATGTTTTTTGATAATTTCTTTTATATTTTTGCCCGTGAAAATGACAATGCTGCTTTCATGTCGTCTTCTACATTTAATAGTCTCTTTTATTCGCTTATGTTGGTTATTACTGAAAATCCGAATTCGCACTAATACGATGTAGAAAACTGTAGTAATATTTTAAAGCTTTTTGGGCCATCATGGGATAATTGCATCTAATGTTAATCCAAAATTAATTAATTGATTCTTTCGAATATTATAAAATTAATTCTCGATTATTAGAAAGCAAAATTAGTTCTTCCTTTTTCCTTTTCCTACCTTTTCATTCAAAGTTAATTCAAATACAGAAGTATTCGTTAACACAAACGGATTACGAACCCTATCATTTTTTTTATATCTAAAATATATATCTATAATCTATTTTATATCTATAATCTATTACTTTTGGGAAATAATGACTAATTCTCTCTTCTAATGTTGTCAAATGGTCACTGACAGTTTTATAAATAGTTTTATTAAAATCTTTTGAAAGTGGCTCAGACTTTTCCAAATTGCCTGAGCTTTATTTTTCCATAAATTTGTTTGTTTTTGGAATCTCACCAGTTTATCTGTTGAGTTTAATATATTTTCTTCCTTCTCTTGCATACTTGAATTTGTTATTAAAAATAACAAAAATGTCTGATAAGTAAGCTAATCTCCCATCTGCGCCAATCGGAACTCAATTTAAATTATGTACTGAACATGTGCGGAAATGCTCCGAATTGCGCTCTCCTCCAGAGCACCAAAATCGTCTTGGATGCCACAATTGGCGCGCTTATTAATGTCTTAAAAACCGAATTTCTTCAGTTCTCATGTGTACCGTATACTAGGATTAAACCCATTATAATTTTTACTGTATGTATTTCTAAAATTTGGCGGCCCGCTTTAAGATGCGGCACAGAGGTTGAGAATCACTGCTCTACAGACAGCGCTGTTTGTTTTCCTTTAGGACAGCCCATCGGTTTCTGCTTAAAGTAGCTGTTCCCATATCTGCAACAAAGTTTTAGTCCTTAAGAAGAGGAACTTGTGTGTGATTCTCTGGCAGTCTATATAGTTTTCCTAAGGCAATCTGTGCGAATTTAAACTTAATTTTAAATTAAATTTGATTTAATTATTCTGCCGAGTGGTTGCTATTTAAAGCAGGTAACAAAACGTTTTACATGATGCGTAATGTAAATTTGCATGCCTTTTCTTTCATTATTTTAATTTTAGCGTTCGTCAGTTAGTTTTACAAATGTTTCTATTTTAAACGTTTTCTGAGTATAACATGTTTAATATTGTGATCTTCTAGAAACATGCGTTTTTAAATTTGGAACTGAAACTGAAGATCCGACTTACTCATCCTGGACAGGAGCCAATAAGTAGCCCACGTGTGAAGTCTGCAAAAAATTAGAAAGAATGTTTTCCCAAGGTAAGCAGTGTAATTTCATAAAAAAAAACTAAATAAATTAATAAATGAAGACAGTAAAGCGCTGTTGATATCAATCCAACAGCATGTTGGACCAATGCAACAGCTGTATCCAACAGTATCAATCCAACAGCTGGTTGTAACAATCCTTCTATATGAATGTCTTTACCGTGAAGAAAGAGACGACAGACCAACCCCTAGTTTTACCACACTGAATGCTTTTTCGATGACCTGAAGGATCTAGAAAACGATCTGCTGAACAAGATGCTTTATAAGAAAAGGCACCTGATCTTAAAATTCTGTCAGAAATATTGGAATCGACTAGTACGCGAGTTAGAACGCAGCGACACTTCACGCTATTACGTTACTATTGATCGATCTTTAATACCATAGTTCCCCGTTGGCATCTATTCTTCCGTTACTTATATTTGCGTTCTTTTTCTTTTGGCTTCTTATTTATGTAACCGAGTGACATGATTCCCCAGATTAAACTGCTTCGAAATTCAAATAATTTGATGATAAATTTCTGTTTATTATAATGGGACTTTATGTAATAAGTAGTGTACTTACTGCACATAGCGATTATAATGTATGGCTAGTATATTTCTGCTGTGTATAAAGCTAAAAATACAGAGCAGAAATACCAGATAATTTTCCTCTATTCTAATAAACGTGTAAATTTATATTATAATCATGTATTATAATTAAGAGATATCATATTAATTTTTTAATTAAAGCATAATATTAAATTTATGTTAATTATGTTTTTCTGCTGCATTTTCTTTTTTGTTCTTCTATAATATTTTTTTCTGTTACATAATAGTATTTTTCTGTTCATTATAATGTAGGTTATTCGCCTTGTTTCTTAACTGCGATCTAACTGGCCATTATTTTTTAACTGACCGTGGATTTCAAATCCCCTTCGTATTATACAGGTAAATAGAGAGTTAACTGTAAATGACATAGTGCAAAATAATAAGATTTAACTGTAAATGACATAGTGCAAAATAATAAGATTTAACTGTAAATGACATAGTGCAAAATAATAAGATATAATTTGTTAAAGTTTTAAGAAATGTTTACTGTTGTTCAAAGAAATAAAACACCAGTTACTTATAATATGTCAGTTATCCCCAGAAAAGAAGAAAGCTGCTTTTAAAACAAAAATATAACTTTATTTGCACGAAGGTGCAGGTTTACTACAGTTTGGATTTAGAAAGATATATACTGCTTTCTATTAGCTGTAATTAAATACTAGTAAGAAAATAATTGTGGCTCAGCAACTATATCAGCTTTCTTGATAATATTACTTTCCAGTTTGCATTTTTTAAAACTTCTGGTGATCTTTCAGGGAAAAGAAAAAGTAAAGATCCTGCACAGCATGAAGGAGCATCTGAAGCAAGTACATCCGATGAGCAGAAAGGAATTACTTCCAAAAAAATCAAAGGTAACATTTTTAAAAAAAATTTTTCAGCTTTTAGTACAGCAAAGAATTTAATTATTTAAATTAATTTTAACTTAGTTTTAAGAGTAACAGTCGCTATAAAAATATGATTAAAAAAAGATTAAAAAAAGGCTTTATGAGCAGTTGAGATAATTTTTGTATTCCCTTAGTTAAACAGTGGGCCCCGCTATTTTTCTTAGTTAAACGGTGCCTGCACTCTAAGTTTTAATTAAGAACTTACTTAGCAAACATGTTTACTTCTCCCTTTTTCTGCCCAAAGTAAATAAGTTGCAGCGCTTTCAGGGTCGGATGAAGATTTTCAGAGCCCTTATCACTTAAAAAATGTCAGTGCCAAACAGCATCCAAGATGACCAGACACAAAACGTAGTTTCAGACACTATGAATCAATTCGTGACAAACCGACACGCGAACAACATTAGTCCATTATTCCTTTTAGAATCCGCGGCGATGTCAAGAAAATGAAGAAAAGCTCAGGATTCGATAAGATTACAGACAAGATGATTAAGAAGACAATTTTCTTATTAAAATCATTAACTTTATCTTGAAATATGAGCATTTTCCCTCGCGATGAAAAACAGCGGTAATTATACCGGCCCCGAAACCGTACAAGCCTTCTGGATCACCTGCAAGTTATCGTCCGATAAGCCTTATACCTACAGTAACCAAGATCTTTGAGGCTACAATTCTAGCGAGAATAAACTCTCTCACCGAAGAAAAGAATCTGATAATTCCGCATCAGTTTAGTTTTCACCGCTGCCTTTCCACCATACATCAGCTCTACCGAGTGACTGAACACATTCAAGGCATTCAACAGAAAAATTTTACAGCGGGTTTCTTCCTGGATATAGCCAAAGCTTTCGATAGTGTCTGGATGGATGGCCTCATTAATAACTTATTCACGAACGTCATTAAATCCTACCTCGTTGTTCTTATTTCAAACACGTTCTCCTCTCAGTGTCCTATCCTAACCGGTGTATCTCCGAGATTGATCCTGGGACCTACACATTTCAGTTTGTATGCGAACGACATTTCACAGAAAGCCAACACTTTACGTCGATGACACTGCGATCCTCTCACAAAATGCTTTTCTTCGTCAAGCATTCCAAAGCCACATCCACACACACGTGAGGTCTGGCTAATTAAATGGAAAGTTAAAATAAGAGTAGACAAATCTGTAATCTCTTCGCAAAGAAAAGAAAGGTAGATCGAAATATAAAACTGGATGATTCCTCCCTGTCCTGGGCTAAGAGTGCTGCCTATCTCGGGATAATATTCGATAAAAATCGCACATGGTTCCTAGGCATACTATCTATTATGCAGAATTTCCAGGTCCGTAGAGTTAAACGTTTTGTCTTAATTGCTCGAAACGACATTTTACTCTAGACAACAAGTTTCACATATACAAAGCCATATTGCGCCTCATGCTGATTTATGCTATAAGGTATTTCTCCCGCCTTCTTAGCATGCCTTCGTTGTGTAGTGGTCAGCACGCTCGGCGCGTATTCGAGAGGTCCGTGTTTCGAGTCCCCTCGAGGGCATTGCTCATTTTTCATGTTTTCTGCTTCGAAATGATCTAATGTGTGTACAATATCTGACCTGTTTGGGCATATTCTTGCAGAACCAACCGGAAAGAACTTCAGACTGTGCAGAATTGCATCCACAAACAAATCGCCGGCTATCCATGTTGTTCAGGAGCAAATTCACGAAGAATTGGGCGTAGCACGATTTCGTGCCTCCTTCCTTCATCTGGCACACGGTTTCCATTTAAATATTAGGAAGTCAAAGAATAACGTCATTGCTATCTATAATTATTCTCGTAATTATGTGAAGCGGCCAGTGGCCACCTTAAGTAATAATTTGTAAATAATCCATTATGTTTCCTTCATCACACATATTTTGCACCATTTTTTAATTACTTCTATGTTAATATATCGTGAATGTTGTCTAAAACTGTTCCACTTGCTTGTGTAGTTATGGGCGTTGATTTGTACTTACAGAACTTTTAGCAGTAACGTCATGTCATCGCTTATCGCCACCTCTTAAATTTCACGCACGGGTCAACGTCCTTATATTTCGTTTGATTTTCAAGTAACTCCTTATCGTCAAGAATTATTCAGACCATACAACATTTCATAATATCAATCAGTTTCGATGGAGGTTAGATCTCGAATCCGAGTCCTCCGGAGCTAATACCGCTTCTACTAGTGTAGCGCTGTTATAAATGGCATTCTCCAACTACTGAATCAGTAGTCGGAACATACGCTTCTTTAGCTTGTAATTTTTTACATTGCACCTCTAAATGTCTTGTTTTCGTTGTTATGTACCACAAAAGTCTTTACTCGGCCTTTATTTTCGCAATCGTTGGTCGTAGGCATATAAAATATAAAAGTATAAAAGTGTTTAAAATAATCCAGATATACATGTTTGGAATTTTTAAATTTAAAAAAAAAGTTTTCAAAAAAATACAAAATCTATTTTTTTACTTTCTTTCTGTCTGTATACGTAGGAAAATTTTGTTATCCGTTAAAAAAAAAATAATATACAACGCGTGTAATTCAAGTACGGGAAAAAATGAATGACGTATTTACTATTGAAATCGAATATCACATTCAGAGCCATAGCCAAAATAGAAGAGCATTTTCATTTGTACGTGACTAAAAATAAATCGTCAATTTAGAAAAAGGATTATATTTAGAGGTTGCGTGCTGAGAATTTCTATGCAGATTGTTGTGACAAATATTGATCAATATAGTTTTATGTTCAAAGGGGCAATTTTCCCAGAAGGGCTATTAATTTCGTTTTGGCATTTTTCCGTGATTCACTAAAAGCGTTGTTTTCACTTTTCAAATTGTTGCCACCAAATATTATCGCTCTGTGGTTACATTTAAAGAAATTAAATAATGAAGAATCTGCATAAGTGTATGTATGTTTTTCGCGTTGTGATAAAACAACGGTAACTAGAGCCTTCAAATTTTGAATATTGAACGTTTCCACCCGAATATGGGCATCTGGATGCCCAAATTTGGAATTTGCTTTATTATCGATTTCATGTTTTGTAAAACTTTAACGAATTTTTTATTAACAAACTCAAGGATTTCAAAGCGAGCAATGACAACGTTGTACAGAAAAAACATTTTTATCTACAGCGCGTGAGACTGTATATCGGAAATTCTAAAGATACGCTCATTTTAAAATTATTTTTGGATACTGCTGTTGAATTAAATTGTATGGTTTAAGTGGGAAGAACATGATATTTAAGAAATAAAGGAAACACACAAAATTCTAAAAAGACGCCCCTTTGGACGTAATTTAAAATCTGAAACCTTTCAAATTTTTTTCCCCATGATCTTTTTCACAGAATATTAACACATGTCCTAGAACAGTGGTCTCCAAAGTGAGATACGCGTACCCCAGAGCCGTAACTCCACGAGAAATCATCTGAGAGACATGAAATTCAGAAATGAGGGACAGCATTTTGTATTTTATCGATGACGAAAGCATAATTGCGCAAAAATGAATACATTGCATACAGTATGGAATCAAACAAAAAAAGCCTTTATTGAACTCATGGTATCGTTACACATGATCGTCTGTACAAGAGGAGGAACAACAAGCAGATGTTCCTTAGTATGGAATATGCCATCTCCTTATTGCAATGAATGCTTCGCATACCGTATTTCCATACTCAGCACCAGATTGTCCATCAGATCTTGAGGTAAGAGTGTCCTTCCTTAATCAGCATCTGTTTTAGTTATTTGGTGTTCCCCGGAGGATGTAATCGTGCCGCGAGGCGTCTCTCCAAAGCATCACACACGTATTCTATGGGGTTTAAATCAGGGGAGTACACTGGTTAATGCATTCAAGTGATATCTTCACTTTCCAGTAGCGTCTGAACAGCAGGAGTCCGGTATGGCCGTGCGTTGTCGTCCATATAAACGTCCATAAGTCCGTTCCAATAACATCTCGGAACAGACGCACATGGGGAAGGCTTGCCACCTGACAATAGCGATCTCCGTTTACAGAACCTCGAACGTGGTGACGATTTGACGAAAACGTGGAGCTCTGTTCGCTAGGTTCAGCATAATGCCTACCCAGACAATAACTCCAGAACCGCCGTAACGGTCTCTTTCCGTGATGTTACATGGATAAACTTTCCTCCTTCTTTCCGACCTCTTTCTCATCTCCAAATCAACTAGCGTTGAGAATCGCTTGTGGCATTAAAACGACGCTCATCCGTAAAGAGGACACGACTCCATTGATGAGATGTCCAGTTTTTGTGCTCTTTGCACCACTTTAAACGGCGGCGCCGATGGCCAGCTTTCGAAGGGATGCAACGTTCCGGTCGGCGGGCGAATAGGCCATCTTTGTAAAGGCGTCTGGACACAGTAAACCGCGACACTTGTCTACCCGTTGCCGAGCTATGGCTCTTGCTAACTGGTTTCGGGCTCTTTTCGTCTGCAGGACGATAAATCGGTCATCCACTGCAGTTGTTTTCCTGGAGCGACCACCATCAACCTTTTTAACAACTGTATCTATCGAAGGCTTTCCAAGCGCGCGAAAAGACGCTTTTGTTGATTCCGAACTCATCTACACTGGTCACACTACGTCCCTCCTCCAGCTTTCCGATCATCCTTCCACGTGTGAAGTCATCCAGGTGATTTCTTCCAGCCATATTTCGCGAAAGAATTCACTTGCACTTGCAGCGAATGTCTTTAATTGCGTCTTCGTCCTTCCTTTTATTGTAGTCTTGAGTAGAGGGCGTCGACCGCAGCGTTTTGCGTACACTCACGTCATCTGTGACATTTTGTTCCTGACATTTGCATACGTATGACCTTTCTATGAATTGCGTGTTCATTGTACTGATCTCAAGAACCCCTTTTCTGCAATTTCATGGCTAGCTGATTAAAATTCACATTGTTGCTGAAGTTTTTTACACCAGTGTATTAATATTAAAAGAGGTACAGCTTATAAGTATGCGAATCTTCTCTGTTCTAGAAAGCACTCGCAGGTTTCAGCATTGGCTCGTAGCCAGTTCACAGTACTATTTTCAAAATTAAAATTAAAATATTTTTAATTTTATGAATTTTTTTATAATTACAATATTATGATACTAAAATAATAAATAAAACTTCATGAGCCTATTAATAACGTATTTTTGGACTTTGAAAATTCTTAAATTACTTGTGCGAGAATTATTTCAGCTTGCCACATACTAAAAAATTAAAGACAGAATCAAAACAACATTTGGATGGCATTTAAGGGAGAAAAAAACAAAGCCGAATTATTTTATTTTGTTTATTTCCGACTCATAATAGAAACTGAAAATGAGGCCAACTTTAAAATTAAATATCTTGGTCAATTCTGGTTGTACGGAATTCAAACGTTTTGTGTTTTATTTATTAACGAGGACAAAAGTTCCCTAAATATAAATTATAGGAACCGGAGGAATGTTGAAAAAAGCAGATTTCGTAATTTCTACAAAACTGATGTTTTAAAATTCAGAATTGTCGAAATATAAATCTTTGCGTCATTCAAAACATTTTTGTAACGGGAAGTACACTGGTGTGCAAAAATTAAGGACGAGACGGTTTTTTCAATATAACTTTGTACAAAAGCTTTCCAAATCAATACATTTAATACCGTAAGATCCCCAATACCTAAGGACATGAGTAATGTAAGCAGCACTTACTAAAAGGGAAATCAGAGGGATAAAAAGAAGCTTTATTGAAAAAGTAGCATGGAGCGCAATGCGACTGAAGGCCGAAACATCCCTCTGATGGGTGTCCAGCAAGAAACATCCGGTCTTTAATAGGGGATATGATCTCCCCTGACTGCAAGGCAGGTTTCATATCATTTGTGCATGCTGGATATGTGGTTGTTAATGAGCTGTTGAGACACTGCTGCTCGTTCCTCTTGTAGCACCAATCGCAGTTTCTGAATCGTTACTGGCGATAAGTTACGTGCTGCCACGAGTCTCTCTAGTAAGTTCCGTACATGCTTGACGGGATATAGATCCAAAGACCTTGCCGACCAATCCATGTGTTCAATATCCTCACTCTCTAAGAGCTGTTCGACAGTAACTGTGCGATGAGGTGGAGCGTTGTCGTCGATGAAGAGGAACTGAGGACCCATAGCCCTTCTGAAAAGACGCATGTAAGGAAGAAGAATCTCGTTACAATAACAGGTCCCGTTGACTAACCCCGTTGCGAGGTAGGAAGGTCGTGTACGC
>KK115619.1:34475-79967 GCA_000611955.2 Stegodyphus mimosarum | reverse complement strand
AATCTGCTCTCATCTGTAAAGAGTACTCGTCCCCATTCATTGTCTCTCCAATTCCGGTGTTCCCGGCACCACAGAGAACGCCTTCTCCGATGGGCAGGCGTTAGAGGTACACACCGTACAGGGCGTCGTGCAAACAGACCACCACCGTGCAGTCTTCTGGCCACGGTAAAACGCGATATCGGTCGTCCAGTCGCCTGTGTCGTGTGTCTAGCAATTTCTCCCGCTGTCTGCCGCCTGTTTCTTCTGGCCTGTAAGGCAATATACCGGTCATCTGCGGGTGTGGTTCCTCGTGGACGACCACTACTAAACCCCCGGATAGCTGTTCCTGTAGTTTGATATTGTCTCCAAAGTCGTGAAACGATGATGTGAGCAATTCCGAACTGTGCAGCCACACTTGTCACACTGCGGCCTTCCTCCAACTTCCCTATGATTCGACCTCGGGTAAAAGCATCCAGATGTCGTCTAACAGATTGATTATTCGCCATTTCTCGCTGAGGCAGCAACTCGGTGTGATTTTAACTGCTATACGGCGTGCAATGTCTTTGCCAGAAATACTGATCTTACACCGACAACATGCTTTATACGACTCAGACACTCTCCCATTACGTCTACCTGCATATCTGCGCATGTGCTACCGTACATCACCTTACTTAATCTCCTGATTGGTCTTTTTGTCGGCTCTGCCTCTTCGTTCAGCTGATATGCTAATTTTTCGACTTCGTCCTTAATTTTTGCACACCAGTGTATGTATGTAGAATTAAGGACTGCGAAAATAAAAGCCGGGTAAGAACTTTTGTAGAAACTGTGTATAATTTCATTTCGTAGCCTGTTTCGGATATTCCAATGTCATTTTTGTCATTTGCGTGGAAGGATAATGTAGCACCTTTCTCACATCGTGGTAAATAGAAAAAAACATTTTTTGAGGGTGCAGGGGTAATACAGAATATACATTTAAGTTTCAATAAGACCTGACTTACACAGATCTCTTGCAGAGGTTGGTTAACGGTAAGTGATCGTGGTTAGGATTGCTGCTGCCTAACGTCTCTTTGCCACATATCTTGGCGATTTGTGGCGGGGTCGTAAATAAGGAATTATCTGATATTTCCACATAAAGCAATGGAAGTAGTAGAGTTGCCACCCAAAAAACTAATATATTATCTGACATAATCGCAAATAGTGATCTCACTACATATTTCAGAGTTAGAAGTTAGTAAATTTTTCATTCATTTTTGTTGTAGAACGTAGTTATTAAACAAATTTCAATAAAAACTCTTTATGTATGCATTTATGTAGAAATATAATTCAAGGCCTTTAACGTAATATTTTAATGTTCTTTTAATGTCTTTGTAATTTTAAGCAGTATTTTTTTTTTAAATGATTTATAAAAAAAAGTGAAAATTTTATATTCTGTTGTTTGGTTACATAAATATTTTATCTTAAATATATTGCGTGGAAAAAGAAAATTTTTATAAAATATGCGGGTTGTCTAATATTTTCCAAAAAATAAAGCATAATTTATAATCCAAATATTTGTTTTATATCTATTTTTCTGCTTGAATCTTTTATTTACCATAAATGTAGCCTTTGAAATAATATATGGTATTTATGTTTTAATAATTATTTAGTTTACAACAGCTTTACCTTAAATATAAATAACGAATGAAAACTTTAGAAAGAGAAACTGAGAAAAGCAAGCGCAAACTGTGTGGAAGATATTATAAATATGTGAAAATATTCAAAAATTATGAGTGCATATTAATGATTATCGTATGGGATGTATAACGGCTGAACTATGTGACGTTTTTGAAAAGTTTCAAAATCTTAAAGTACATTAAAATTTTCTTGACAGGAATTTCAGTATTTCAATCTAATTCCTACTTTAAAAATTATTCATCAAATAGCTTTTGCTTTTGCTTTGTTTTGGGGTATCTAACCTTTAAAAAATCAAAGTTTCTAACAAAACGGAGCTTTTTTCAAAGTTTGCATGCGAGATAAAAATATGTAAGTTATAATAATTTATAGTAGCCTCTCCATTTTAATTTGTTGTTCCTCTTTTCATACTTAAAATCATAAAAACTCTCTATACTGCCTTCATTCAAAATTAATCGCTGTCGTATGAATTTGCTTGATTGCTAATGTTGTAGGTATTTACGTAACGCTTCAACCAATAATAGTTTCCAATTTAAACCAAAGCTTAAACATTAGACAACGAGCCAAATTTGACCAGATCATTCTGAAGTGAGCTTTTACGTCGCATTCCTTCTTTCGCTCACCTACAGCGAACTTGCTAACACGTGGTGCTCCTCTTTTCTTCGATACCGATGTAGTTTTCGAAGAACAGAATTTAACTGTACTAGTTAAAAAAATTATTTGTTAAAGAAAATAGATAAATATTAAACCAGTAACGACTGCTTTACGTCTAATTGCTTTTAACAACTTCTGTGCACCAACCTCCGTCACTTTTGTGAACTTAAAGATTTTCCTCTTGGTGTCTTAATTTTGAGCACCATAAGAAATGAAGCGGCCATTCATCATTTCTGAAATCGAACCAGATTTGCTCGCGAACGGATCTACTTTACTGAGCAAGCGAACGTTGATTCGTCAAAAATAGCGTTAGTTGCTTTAGAGTTTACCGACCGAGAGCTCTTGTTGGAAGCGTGCTAGGAAAGTTCAATTCCCATTTTAAAGTCGAGAAGAATGGCTAAAAATGAATTTAATTTTTATAAGTTCTTGAACATTTTTTATTTCATAATTTTATGATATATAAAAAGGAGGTTTAAGGGAATCTTAAAACTGCAGTTGAAAGAAATCATTTCAAGGAGTCAGCGGTTCGAAGGAGTCGATTCTCGTGATTCCACTGCTCGCCCTTTTCTTTGCGCTATTCGCTTCATCCTAGCAGACCGTTTTTGATCCCATTTTTTATCTTAATCATGAAGATTATTTATTGTTACTTAGCGATAAGTCGTAAAAAAAGAGTTAAGTTCAGTGAGCAAACGGTTGTGATCTGATCTTAAGAAAGAACGGTTTTGACCATCTCTAATCAAGAGTCAAATGTTACAGTCACTAACCAAAAGTGTCAGAGAGATGACTTCAAAATAACAAATTTATGCGTTGCTCAAACATAAAGTTATTCTGCTCGGAAAAAACTCCCCTCCGTCTTATACTTAACGAACGATATTTAAAACTAACTGTACAATCAGCAACCGAATTTCCAATGTGGTTTATTACCTGTAACAGTATAGAGCTATGAGGAATTGAAAGATTTTCCTAATAATATCCATTTTGGAATTTCTACGATTTTTGAATGCTTCATGCGCACAAATTGTCGAATATCCAGTATTACTCATTCAAAGTTTATATTGCTTCAATGAAATGCAAAATAGTGGGAATATGTTGCCTCTTCAGGTTGCATTCCATTTATAGAGCTGTCAATCCTTCCAATGAAATCGAGACTCCTGATTTTCTTTTAATTTCTTCGGTTCTGATTTTTCTCTTTCAGATGAAATTTTAGAAGAATTATTGATTATGAAATATCGAAGGAAACTGAAACCACGAAGGAAATTTTAAAGGACATTCTTTAAAAAAATTGTTGTCTTTTAATGAAACTTAAAAATTGCGCTATCCGTTTTCTTTAAATGATTTTTAGCGTAAATTTTGCTTATCAGTTTCGCTTTTGCTTATCAGTCTCTTCTGATCTTTTCTTTAATCTATTATAGAGGCTTATAAAGTATTTTATGAAGATCTCATTAAGATTGAATGAGTAAATATTTTGTAGTATGTAATTTTGAATTTTTTAATTAGTGAGTTTATTCACTCAGAATGCGTATTAATTTTGTTTTTATCGTAAGCTTTTCTTTTCTACTTATGTTTTTATCAGTTTAAAATTTTACGGAAATTACAAAGTAGGATAAATAATACTTTAATTCTGAGCAATAAGTGAAATATTTATTATTTCATCTCAGAATTTTAATCCGAATAAATGCATTATGAAAGAACCTTAAATCAAATTCGTTAATTTGGAATTCGAAGCCGCTTCGTCGGAAGAATCTCCCGGGTTTTCATATATCAGTACTGCTAATTATGATAGTCTAATCAGCGGTGAACACACAGAAAAATCTTACTAACCACCAATAACCCGTATGCGCGATGCTACCCGGTTAACGTGAAGTAAAGCCCGAATGAATGTGAATAGGTCTGAAATTATGTATTCCTATTCAGAAATCTGTTATAATGGGAAATGCTTCTTTTTCTTTTAATGCCATGCATAACTAAATTAATTTAAAACTAGTTTTATCCTTTCTTTTAACTTGCAGCATATTTCTAAATTTTAGAAAATTATGTTTGATGTGTTAAACTGAACTGAAGCACTAGCCTATCTTCTTTTTGTTTCACCTCACATGTGTTCTACCATACCAGAGGGTTTTGCAAGTTAAAAGGAAACGAAAGTGAGTTAAAAAAAATAAAACAAGTTAACTTCAAATCATTCCCTTTCTGAGGAGTGGACGCCTCCGAGAATGTCTCGGAAGATACTTTAGCGCCGGTCTGTATGTGGTCAAAGACTGTAATATTTCTGTTTGAGAGTTGGTAAGAGGAATTAAGTTCTTAGTTGATAAGAAACTATCAGGTATGATGTTTGAGAGTTAACGTTGCTTAAAAATTTTTTAAAGGTAAGCTGCTCCAATTTTATTAACGCTTCATTGATAAAAAATAGACTATTTTATATTGTATATTTTATCTGTAGTTATAACTCACCAGTAATTGATAAAAACAGTATTATTTTTGGCAGAATATAACAGAACGATTAACGAATGATTGAAACAGATTATATTTTAATGTAAGCGCTTTCAGCGTATTTCTCGTGCTTCTAAATGTGGGTATTAAACTTACTTTTGTCTTCCTCTGAAAATTCTTCCACTACTTTGCTAGTGGCAACCCCTAATACAAAATTTATCTTTCTCCCGATTTTCTATTTTATCATAAATCACATGATATATAGGATCAGAAGACAAAAGTTAGTTTTACAAACTTTGATAAAATGTCTTTAAACAGATAACTAATCATTAATTGCAAAATGGAGGGAATTCTGCACAATTGTGTTAAGAACATCCAATGATGGCAAAATGGAAAATGCAAAAAGCTTTGTTAAGCTGCGAAGACAAAAATATGCATATTCGTCCTCCAGAAGATATATAGTAAGTAACCAGGAAATGTTTCCTTTATCGAATCGAGCAGTTTTTTTTTTTCTTGAGGGGTTGAGAAATTTAGCAAGTAAATGGAAGCCGACGTAAAATTGGAGAATGAAGAATTTTCGATAAGAATTTTTATTTCTTCCCGAGTCATCTTTCTTTTTCAGCTGTGGGAGACGAAATTACACTGTATGCATGTTTTTTCCTTTTTGCTTCAAACATTCTTTTATATCGTATGGCTTTATAGTTATACTTTATTTTAAATTTTAGACTAAGAATGTTTTTCGTGTAAGAAAGCATATGTTTTTTAGAAACGCTTGGCTTTTGTAACGTAAGGAATAACCACATATGTGCGGATGTTTTTATACATTAAGAAACCGCTCTAGTTTAATATTTTACATTTGTACGCAATTAATATTTATTCTAATATTATTTCTCTTAATTTCCAGAAGATGGCAAGACGAAACTAATGTCTTCTTACCAAGAAAGCGAACCCTCTTCCAGTAAAATAAAAACATCTCATGGAAAGGATATATCTTGTGGAGATAATGTGGACAAACAGATCCAATTTGAAAGGGCAGGAGCATGTCCTAAAGAAATCTCTAGCATTTCTTCATATGTGACTGTGCAACTTAAAGAACGAAAACAACCGCAAGAAAAATATTCAGTGGCCGAACGATCAGGATACGGAACTAAAGGTCTCCGTATTCAGTTAATTGCAAATTATTTTATGTTGAGTTATAAAGACATACATGTTTATCATTACGATGTAGACATAGCTTCTATTGGTAAGGACGGTAAATGCAGAAAAAGCATAATAACTACAGAAACAACTTTAAAAGAAGATAAAGAGAGAAATGTACATGTCGTTGAACATCAACAAAAGCGAAATATAGGTAAGGCGAAATGTAGGCAAATTATTACATCTTTAGTTAGAAGCCGAGGGTTACAGAAATTTTCACCCATTTACGATGGGCAAAAAAATATTTTCACTAACCAAGAATTACCTATTAAAGAAAAAACATCTATAAATGTTGAAGTAGATCTAGAAGGTGAAAAGAAAACATTCTGTATAACTATTAAACCAGCTCTGAATGAAAGCGGCAGTAATATGATCAGTTTGGAGCCATTAAAAGAACTATACCGTGGTCGTTCGAAAATAGTGCCTCAGAATGTTTTGTTAGTTTTTGATACTGTTATGAATCATCGAGAGCCTCTGTTGACTCAAGTTCAGGTGCGTGATTCATTTTTTGATCTGCAGCAGAGTGGTAATCAAAACTTGGGTTACGGTGTGAAACTATGGTTTGGATACAGTCAAAGTGTTCGTTTAACGGAAAACTCTCCAGCACTAGTTGTTAACTTAGCAGCTAAAGCACTTTATAAATCGGGCCCAGTTCTAGACTATGCATGTGATATTTTAAACACAGACATTACAAAACTTCCCATGTTAAATGATTTCCAAGTTAAAGAATTGACAGTTGCGTTGAAAGGTGTTCGTGTTCGCGTGACGCATCAAAGGCAACCACGTCGGTATAAAATAATGAAAGTGTGTTCTTTACCCGCTAGAGAACAAAAGCTAGACCACGAAAAATCTGATACTGAAAAATCTGTTGCTCAATATTTTACTGAGCATTACGAATCTCTCCGGTATCCGCAGTTACCATGTCTTCAGATGGAGACAAGTCGTCAAGGTAAATGCTATATGCCTATGGAAAACTGCGTAATAATTGACGGGCAACCCAAAATAGGTCAACTGAATGATGATTTAAAAAGGCAGATGATACGAAGTACTGCTGTGCCAGCTGCACAACGATTTCAAAGCATAATGGATTATTCCAAGACTATAGAAAATGTAAGCGGTTCGGTTATGAATGATTTTGGCCTTAACATGAATACGGAGTGTGTGAGATTAAGTGGCAGAGTAATAGCTGCTCCAGAACTTGCATATGCTGGCAATTCTTCCTCGCGAATTGCGAAACCGGATCGTAGAGGTGTTTGGAAAATCGAATATGGGAAAGAATTTTATAAAGCAATGCAAAATAAAAAATGGATATTAATGAGCTTTGTAAATAAGTGGCATTGTGGAATGGATAAATTACAACATTTTTCTAAATGCTTCGTTGATTCAAGTCGGAAATGTGGAATGAGATTAGGTTTTCCTTATGATATTAAAATCTTCGATCATACGAAGAGTTCTGAAGAAGCTATAGTATATGCTAAAGGAAGTGGTGCTGATTTTGCTATCATAATTTTATCTAGACTGAAAAAAATTCAAAACAGTCCATTCAGAGAGATTAAAAGATATGAAGAGATTAAATTTTTTGCAGACTTTAGATATGCATTAGTTACTCAATGCCTGGAGGAGAAAAATCTAGGAAGAATTAATGACCAAATAGCAACAAATATTTGTTTAAAACTCAATGTTAAATTAGGAGGCATAAATCATGTTTTCTTAAATACTCCAAACATTATTTCCACACCAGCTATTGTTTTTGGAGCAGATGTTATTCACTGGCCTCGCGATTATGATTACCCATCCATAGCGTCAGTTGTTGGCAGTCTTGATCCAACAGCTTCTAGGTATGCTTTAACGTGCCGTTTGCAAAAAAATAAAAAACAAAGCAAATTATCACAGGAAATAATTTTACATATGAAAGATATGGTGAAAGAAATTTTAGAAAACTTCAATAGGAATTACAATTATAAAGTACGACCCCAAAAATTAATTTTCTTTCGTGATGGACTTTGTGAAGGTCAGTTCAAATCAGCTCGTGAAGAAGAAATAGGCAGCATCTATGACGCTTGCTACGAAGTATACCGTGATATCATACCTGTTACATACATTGTTGTGCAAAAAAGGCATCAAACTAGACTTCGACCTCGGGATCCTAGAGATGGAGTTGGCAGAATGGGTAATGTTCCTCCTGGTACTACAGTTGATACTACAGTTACTCACCCTACACATTTTGACTTTTTTCTTTGTTCTCACGAAGGCATACAAGGAACCAGCAAGCCAGCACATTATATTGTACTTCACGATAATAACAAATTCACGGCTGACGATCTCCAGCAATTCTGCTATTTTATGTGCCATAGTTATATTCACTGTACTCGGAGTGTCTCTATTCCGGCCCCTGTATTGTACGCAGATTTAGCAGCTACTAGAGCAAAAGCGTACGCTGATTTATTCATTGATCCCCATTCAGAGAAAACGCCATTGCCTCCTGACGTTGTTCAAGCTATTGAAAGCATGAAAAGTTTCCAAAACAATATGTTTTATGTATAAGTAATAAAGTATGTTGCTTCCTTACCTTACACTTTTTTTATATATTGCAGTGAACAAGTAAGATTTCGAGATTATTTTGTGTTAGTTTCCTTTTCATTTTATCGTCCATGGCAATTTTATTTCCCAATATTCTTTACTGTAGAGTACATACGTATTTCGGTATAAAATAAATATTCAAAATAACCTAAGTGTGTCTTGTTTCAAGCTGTGATATTTTGTAATTTTATTATTCATGAGATTACAGATAAAATTAGCTTGACTTGGTAAACATTGTATTTATCTTATTTCGAATGATACTGAGAACTTGAAAGCTCAACTTAATTTCTGGAAAGTTCAATTTATGCCAGGAGACTACAGGAATTTTTGATAAATAAAACATTCTTTAACACTTAAGAATTTTTTTTGTATCAAATATTTATTTCGAATTTTGGGCCACCAGCGTCTGAGCGGTAAAATAGCTAATCATTGATAGTTCGAACATGGTTCTGATACCGGTGAACGGACTAGCTACATGGCAGTTTTTGTGGGTTTTCTTTTGTGAAATATACTCCAGCTTTCCTTAGAAAGCCTCTACAAAAGCACACTTTTTAGGCAGCTTGCTCTATAGTGCTTTGCCATAATCTAAATAATCCTTTTATTTTGAATATTAATAAATGTGCATAACATTCAAATTAAAATTGCCAATTTTTTACTATTTCTTTCACTTTTATATTACAGTACGCTTTTCTTAAGATTTTGCGTACTTCATTTAGCTTACGCCAAAATCAGGCGTAAGCTAAATGAAGGAGCAACCTACGTTTAATAAATATCCCTTTTTCATTTTATTTATCATCTGTTTTTATCTTCTAATTATATACAACTAAATACATGTTTTATACCGAGTAATTTTTGTATATTGTGCACAGAAATAGTGGCCTATGAAAATTCTGTCTTGTAAAAGATTTTCAAAGTTCTACATCTGCCAAGGATGTTATCAGTTAAATTGAAAAAGGTTGAAATAAAGAAGATAATAAAAATTAAATGAAACGAACAGGTAATTTGTTAACCAATAAAGTTTTTAAATGTATTAAAGATTTCTATGAGTTGTAACAAAATTTTGCTATGCTTCCTGACCGATCCCCCCTCCACGTTTTTGAAGAAACTTATTAATCAAATTACTACTGATTTTAATGATATTGCAGAAAATTTCTAAAACGGAAAAATTAACGGTTTTATTAAGAAATGAATTTTTATTCTATTTCTTTATGTCATGCTTTTGTACGTAATTACATTTTTCACAAATGCTGATGTATTTAAATGCCAGTAAAAATGCACATTTTAAACTTGAACTAGGGAACATTATATTTTAAAAACGGAACTTTCAACAACAATTAAAACCTGGCAATGTTTTATAGTTGTAGACTTCATTTTCCTTATTTAAATCCAATACATTTCATTTCTTAAAATATATTATATAGATGCAATATATTTTATTTATTGATTGATCTAGTATATTTTAAAGGATGATTTTAAGCTTATTTTATGCAGAGATTATAAGTAATTTTGGAATTTATATTTTTCTGTCTCATAGCAATAGAATCACCAGTTAATTTGTATATAGCTAGTACATGTTAATTGATAGCTGAATCAAAATTGTTAATCTCCCATCACAAGTACTCAGCCAACATTTCCACTTACAGTTCCGCTTTTACTCTACAGACACCGCGTATATTCAATTTTGCCATGAATTTTGGCCGCGCACTGGTTGTAACTATTATTTGCACGTGATTTCTAAACTTTGAATAAAGTACATGTTCGTTTTCACTGTATTTTTTTTTTTTTTTTTTTTTGCAGGGTATTATATTTTTGACGATAACTTTTACTGATTTTGATATATTCCCTAACTAGTCTCTGAGATTTAACCTTTAATGAAACTGAAGCCATCTAATTTTTCCATGATGACTGCATATTAAGAACTATTAGAATGCTCTATTTTTTGCCAAATAAAATTTTAAATCAAAACGAAGAATATTTTATGTGAACATGAGACAATAATCCTTTAAATTTTACAAGCAGTCAAATTACTCTTGACTCTTCCCAATACTTATTCGAACCAGAAATTAATGAAAATTTAACAGCAAGCGGTATACAGAGTATGAATGTAAAGTGTGGTGAATGTGTTCATAAACAAACGATTCTTATCTAAATAAAAAGGAAGTTTTACATTCCTTCGAACAAATGTACACCGTTTGCTGTATAACTTTGACTACGACTATACAGTTCCTGAAAATTGTGGACAAAGATCTGTCTGACATCTCATGGAGAACCCTTCATTCTCTCAGCGACAACCAAATATGACCGGGCATTATCATGGAGAAGTAACCAAGAACCCACCTTGGCGTGTTCTGTAAGCAGTGATCAGATCCTTTGCGAAAGTGATCCCAAAACATCCTTCTACCTGTCAGCATTCATAGTTACTCTTTCCAGTTAACATCTTAACTTTTCAATGTTTTTGGCACTACAAGATATCGTATGCCTACCATTCGAGCAGCATCTTCAGTCAATCTCGCCTAGCCTGAAAATGTTTAAATACACTTTAAGGATAAGGCTCGCTTCATCTCCTTAATTTTTTAGCAGTAGAGCATGACTTTCTTCCGCAAATTTGCCAAGCTTAAAAAAAAGTTTTAAATTCATTTCAAAACTCCATTTGGTTGCCCCATTTCACAGCCACCGCTATATATTTGCATCTGAAGTATTATTACTTCATTAACTTGCCATATTATTAATAGAAATCCAGTTCTGTAATAACTATTTCTGTGCCGCGCTCAGAAATGTTCAAACACGTTAAAAATAGAGTACTTTTTACGCACTTCGTCGTTCGCTATTATGACGTCATTCACCAAACTTTATTATCATACCTTACGTCGGAAATTAATCGTGAGCCTAGTGGAACTTGCCACATTTTCCTGCGTTGAGGATCATCTAGAGATGATGATGTGTTAATGATGTTACATTGAGTAGATGTGAATTATATACCGAGGTTTGGCTGCGCTTGGTGGACTGTCTAAGAATGTTAAATATCTATCCCGACCTCAGTTGCCTATAGATTCGAGTTGTAAGATATTTTTGTAGTCAGAATGGTATCTTAGCATAAAAGCAACTAGCCTGTTCTTGTGAAGTTCGTATGAGGAGCAGTTTGTTTCAGTTTATTATTTCAGTTTTGAAGCGCCTATCAGGAGAGGCAAATGAACTTCTGTTTGCTTTTTTTATATTAAAGTTGTTATGAATTTGAAGTTTTTCTCACCGCTAGCATTTACTTCTTTGAACTTTTGAGGCAACGCCGTGCTCAAGCAGTTGAGATCGTGTAGGCAACCAGGAAGGGAGCTTGTCTCTTCTGTTCTCGATACGAAACTACGTAACTGTAATTATTCTGTAATTGTAAAAAATTCTGTGTATTAAAGCTTCTGTTGCGAAACTACAGCAGTCTACTAATTTCGACGGGTGTCACGAAACATGGTCAACGTCGACCCGATGGAGTTCGAACTGTTTTAAAACAAAATTCTGAAAGGTGAAACGAATTAATTAAAAAATGGCTCCTGTCGAACTCTCGCAGTTAACAGTCTTTAATCGAAAACAGGGATATATCAGATCACAAATAATGAGAATAAAGTCATTCTTACAAGATGAAGTGCCAGTGGATAATACGGATATTATTCAAAAGCTTCAAGCAGTGGTTAAACTACGTTCTAAGTTAAAGGATTTACGCAACGAATGCTACAGCACACTTTCGAATGCTGACTTGCTAACTTTTGAAGCAAGCCTTATGAATTGCAAACTGACATCGAAACATAAATCAAAATTCTATTGCAAATGTTAAAAGTAGTCCGACCTTTGGCAACTGTAAAGTAAAATTGCCGTCAATTAATCCTCCCGAGTTCACAGGTTTATATGCTGAATGACTATCATTCAAATCACAGTTTATAGCGTTAATTGATAATAATGATCAGTTGTCAGAACAGCAAAAATTATATTATCTGCAATCAGCACTCAAGGGTGCAAAACAACTAATAACGGTAAATGATACATATGATAGTTTATTCGAGGCATTGAAAAAACGTTTTGAAAACGCACGGTTGCTTATTATGAGTCATATTAATGAAATATTTAATTGCTCTAAAGTTAAATGTGAATCCGCATCTAATTTAAGACAGATGCTTGATAGAATCGAAAGTAATTTGCAATCTTTAAAACAGTTGGAATTCCACACAAACCCTCTTTGCGAAGCAATCTTAACCCACGAGCACACGCAACGGGTATGTCATACCCATGTGCATTTTTCTCTTCGTGTATTTCTCGCCCATTCTTTCATAAAAGGACGAAACTTGGTGTAGCTGAGTTAAGGTCACATACTTAAATGGGGAAAATTCCTGAGGTGGCAGGTGCAACGGTTTTTTAGAAACTGCATTGTTCGGGCATGTCATACCCGCGCGTGTACTCGCGTTTCTCAGTAAGTCACTTCGCACTTCTCGTTTTCAAGCTTTTAGTATAGGTTTTTCTTGAGTTGTAAGCATGGCGCCGTATATTCCTTACGATGAAGAGATGAAAAGATTGAGAAATCTCCTTGAAACAGTTTCTTCTGATGAGGATTCATTTAGTGAAGACGATGAAGATGTTGATGACGAAGAATATAATAGTAATCATGATTCATCCATAGATAGTAGTGATTCAGATTCAGATACAGAGACAGAAAATGAAGGTCTGGAATCTAGCAATGAGTTTTATGTTGGAAAAAATGGAGTAAAATGGAACAAAAGTAAATTCCGGACTAATGTTAGAATTGGCGCCAAAAATATTATAACTAAACTCCCTGGAAATACGAAGTATTCTAAAGACGTCTCAACACCTTTAGATTCCTGGTCATTGCTTATCCATGAAGATATGTTAAAACATGTAGTTGGCAATACAAATATTTATATTGATTCAGTACGCGGAAATTTCCCTCGTGAACGGGATGCGAAAGCAAAACAATGTTCAAAAAACAGTGTTGTAAACAATGTTCAAAAAATTGTAAGTAAATAATTTTACCTCTCCTTATTGTTTCATATTTTGTCTAAAATGAAGTATTAACTTGGTTTTACATTTTAATTTCTTTGAAAAACCGATTAATTTTATTCGGCAAATTTTTAATTACAAACTTTTTATTCGGGTATGACATACCCGGCGCATGTTCTCGTGTTCGTCGGATCGGTGCGTGTGTTCGCGGGTTAATATATGTAATACTTCAACGAATAGATATTGACCAGTGGCGGCTCGTAATAAGCACTGTGGAACTGCAGCACCCCCTATTTCCACTTATTATTATTTTTAATATTTAATATAATGGGCCGTTTTTTCTTTAATTCTTTCTTTATACTTCTACAATATATAATCCTTAAACTTAATGTCAGTAGCCATCCTCCAATTTATAAAAAAGGTACGAAAGTGTTTGTATGGAACTGCGGGCTTCGCAGTTCCAGCGGCATGGTGTTTGGTTGATCTGCGCATGCGCATACAGAACGCAGCACTCGAGCCACTCAGCGAGAAGAGCACTGTCGCTCTTGCAGTGCCGAAATTCTGGAAACGTGATTACTTTTTACTTCGCTAGTGTGGTATTTTGTTGTTTTGCGCTTGCGCACTTAGGAAGCAGCGTTCGAGGCCGAGAGGAAGAAGGGCACTGTCGCTCTTGCAGTGCCGAATCTGGAGTGCCGTTTGGAGGAGTTTCTTTTTTTTTACTCCGCGTGTGCTGTGATTAAAAAATCATACACCATATTCTTGGTTAGATTATTTTTTCAGCTACTCTATTTGATTCATTTTTTCGGTTCTTTTTATTTTAGAGAAAAACTTTAACCATGTCCTTGCATCCTCAAGTAATAAATTCTGTGACTGTAAGTGAACTTCAAGAGCTTTCGTTTTCACAGCTGTCTCTCCATGAGAAAATTACAATTAAGAAAAGAGGTCGTTCAACAACTGATATTCTAATCTGTCAGCCAGACATAAGAAACAAGAAGAAATATATTCGTAGTTTCAATTCTGAATGGTACCAACGGAAAAATTGGCTTTGCGGTTGTCAAGTAAAAAATGCTCTGTTTTGCTTCCCGTACTTGCTGTTTGGAGGTGATGTAACGTGGACAAAAGACGGTTTCAGAAATATAAACAAAATGAAAGGAAACACTGAAAAGCATGAGATGTCAAAGAAGCATGTTGATAATGTAGTTTCACTGCACTTTTAGAAACCGTTAGTATTAAGGAGAAGCTTAGTGAGGGATACAGACTTTCAGTCAATGAGCATAACATAAAGGTTAAAAAGAACCGTGAAATTGTGTGCAAAATAATAAACTGTATTTTCTTTTGTGGAAACTTGTGAGATACTTGACTGCCTCTTTCAAACATATCATGAGGAGATAAGGAATGAACTTTGAAAACCTTCTAGCTTTAATGGCTGATGACACAACAGATGTTTCGGAACACACTTGTTCTTAAATGGTCGAATGTATTGAATGGAGAAATATTTGAGAGTTTCTGGGGATTCTTTATTCCAGAAAATCAAACTGCAGATGGCATATCAAAATGTATTTTAGAACAACTGGATATAATCCTTCAGGGAAATGAACAAAAATTCATAGCTCAGACATTTGATGATGCAAATGTCATGAAAGGCAAAAAAGCTGGAGTTCAAGCAAAAATAAAAGCAGTTTATACTAATGCACATTTCATTCACTGTTATGCAGATCAACTTAATCTAATAATGAGAAATGCAGCAAGTATTTCACGAAACTGAAAAATATTTTTTCCTAACATTCTGGCTATTCCAACGTTCTTTTCAAGATCACCGTAACGTGTGTCCATTCTAAAGAAGCATATGGCCGTTAGCATTCCATGTTCCTTCCTCCACAAGGTGGAACTTCAACATACGGACCATAAACATAGTTCATGAAAATTTGCAACCTTTAAAAAATTGCCTTACTGAAATTCAGTCGACATCCAATGCAGATTAAACTATTGCAGAGGCAACAGGAATTTCAAAATATCTAAATGATGATAATTTCAAGTTTTGGTTAGAGCGTTTTTATCAGATTATGCCTCATGTTGAAATAATATATAACCAAATGCAATCAGAGAAATTAGTGTGTTTAAAGTTAATGAATATATCACAAATTTCAAAACTGCTATTTTAGAATTAAGAAACTCAAAGTACTGTGAGAATTCTTACTCAAAGTACTGAGAAAGACACTAATGGCAAGTACTTTGAGAATACTCAAAGTACTTCCCATCAGTGTCCACTGCTCTCAGTAATTTGAGAATACTCAAAGTACTGAGAAAGACACTGATGGCAGAAGCTAAGGAAATATGTGACTTTATATGTATTGATATAATAGAAAGACATTCTTCCACTAAACACTTAGCAGCTGCTAAATTGTCCAAGCTTCGCTAGTTTTAGGAAAGAACATCCTGCAGAATAAATAGTACTGACCACTGAAGCATATCCAATGACTGACAAAGAAAAGTTTGAAACTGAACTAAAAGTAGTCTATTGTAGGTCTGATATTCATGAATACTGCAAATTAATTGAGCTACTGAAATTTATCTTGTAAAATAATCCAGATGATGTTCTTAGTGAAATTACGAAACTGATAAAAATTCTCTTGACAGTTCCCATGACTACATCAGACGCAGAACGCTGCTTTTTAACATTGAAAAGAATAAAAACGTTTCTAAGAAGCACTATGAATTCGGAAAAACTAAATGCGATTGCAATGCTCTCAATAGAGAAAAATTTCTTCAATTGTCATCCAGAGATCAAGGAGAAAATTATTGATCTTTTCGCGCAAATTAGAACAAGAAGAATGGATTTAATTTTTAAATGAATAGATAAAGATTTGACTTCAACAATTTAGGTTAAAGTAATTAAGAAGTGCTTAATTTTTCTCTTGTAAGATTTCATGGAAGTTTCAAAATAAATTTTCTTTTTATACATGTTTGTTTCCGTTTACACAATTTTAAAACAAAAGTTAAAATTTTTTGTAACAGCACCCCCACTAATTTTAGCTACGAGCCGCCACTGATATTGACACTCGTAAGTTATACGAAATGGAATTAGGTTCTGAATTACCAAGTTGGGAAAAATTTGCAGGATTTATAAACAAAAGATACCAAGCTTTGGAAAACGTAAACAAAGGTATGGGAGGAAATAAATTTAAACGGGAATTAACACCGAAATTTAAAACTCTAATAGTAAAAAATGGCAAAAATAATTGTATGTTAGGATGTACCGAATCGCATCCCATTTTCAGATGTAAAACGTTTATTGAAACAAACGCAGACGAGAGAATAACATACATAGAAAGTTCAATCTGCGTTATAACTGTCTTGGATTTCATGCAATGTCTAAATGTAAGAAAATTCATTTTAACTGTAAAACATGTAACAAAAATCATAGTACGATGTTACACGGAGCGAATTTCGCGTTTGAAAGGCAAGAACAAAACAAAAATGAGTATGATTTATTATTGTCAGTGGGGCCGACGAAGGATGAAAAGATAGGAAATTTGAAACCAGGTGTTGCGCAATTCGCTGGTGCCAGATGTCTCAATTAGCGAAACACAAAATGCTTCTTGTTTTTATTCACTTAACAAAATTGTTCTCTCCCCGGTGCGAGTTAATCTAAGGCAATCAATCCAATGGAAAATGTTTAAAGTTAAATGCTTTATATGATTCACGTCAATGAAGAATTTAATAACTGAGGAAGCAGCTAATTTATTAGGCTTTCAAAGATCGAGGTGTAGGGCAGATTTAATTGGATTGAAAAATACTGTAATTCCGATTACGGAAAAAATTTGTACGCGCATAGCTAACGACGAAGAATCCTTAAGTAAGGATCTCGAATTTTTAATTTTGCCAGAAATTGCTGGGAATGTTCCAGCTGAGAAAATAGATATTGGAAATTTAAAATCACCAGAAAATATAAAGTATGCTAATCCTAAATTTTATTTACCTCGGAAAATATCACTTCTTTTGGAAGGTGACGTGTTTTACGAATTATTAAGAGGAAACCAAATCCAGTTAAGAGATAATTCTATCACCTTAATTGAAACAGTTTTCGGATGGATGGTGACAGGTTCTATTCCCGCCATGTCTCCAAGCAATTCTCAATGTTATAACAAGGTCGTGTTGATGAGGGTTTAAGGCAGTTTTGGGGGTTAGAATCAATTGGTGTTCTCCAAAGTGTACACTCAGATGAGAAAGCTAGAGCCATAACACTCTTTAAGAATTCTGCGTGTTATAAGGAGGGAAGGTACGAAGTTGAAAGCGTGAATTCAAGGAATTAAGTGATAACAGGTGCCAGGAGACGACTGGATCATTTGAATAGAAAATTTGAGAGAGGTTCAGAATTTTATAACGACTACCGAGAGATACTGAATGATTATGAGAATCAGGGTATCATCGAAAGGGTTCCAAATGACAAGGTACAAGGTGACAAGCCCCTGTTTTATCTACAATTTTCGATGGTTTACAGAAAATCTGTCAGTTCTAAGAAACGAATCGTTTTTGATGACAGTGCACATAAAGAGGGTGAATTTTCTCTAAATGACTGTTTATACGCTGAACTGAGCCTTAATCCTCTGATATTCAACATGCTTGTCTTCTTCCGTTTGAATGCTGTGGTCGTCTTAGCAGATATCGAAAAGGCGTTTTTGCAGATATCTTTGCATGAAAAGGATCGGAATGCAGTCCGATTTCTATTTCCAAGTAAAAACCCAGGTATTAATGAACATTATGATATGAGAGCTTCAGATTTTGCCGTGTTCTGTTTGGCGTCAACGCCAAACCTTTCTTGCTGTCTGCCACCATCAAGGAACACATCGAAAAGTTTCGAGAGTTGCATCCCGCCACGGTGGAAATGCTCGATAAATGTCTGTATGTCGACGATATTGTTGGAGCTCTCGATAACGTCTCATCTGCCTTTCAGATGTCGTGTGAAGCCAAAAGGATTATGGCTGACGCAGGAATGAATTTATGTAAGTGGAGTTCCAACAGCAAGGAATTGGTACAAACATGGGAAGACAAAGGGTTCAAAACCCATCCCATTCATTCAGAGGCCAATCCTACTGACAAACTACAAAGGGTTCTCGGTCTTCCGTGGCAAGTGCATCAAGACTACATCACTATTGATGTGAAAGACTTGCTCGAATTTAATAAAAAAGAAAGTGTTATAAAAAGAACTGTGTTAAAAACAGCCGGGAAATTTTACGATGTGCTCGGTCTTCTAACGCCGTTCACAATCAGGCTCAAATGTCTATTCCAAGAACTATGGCTCAGGAAGTGTTCGTGGAATTCAGAACTTCGAACAGACCTTCTTCAAACGTATACTCGATGGAGGCTTGAGTTATCTGATATTACGAACTTGCAAGTTCGTAGGATGATCCGGGACTGCAGCCTAGGTGATGTCAACCAATTTCAAATCCATGTCTTTTCCGATGCCAGCCAAAAGGCATACGGAACTGCAGTATACTTAAGAGTTAAATATATTGGCAAAATCTCAGTGAACTTAATTGCTTCGAAGAGTCGTGTTGCCCCATTAAAGAAACTTACTCTGCCAAAACTTGAACTCATGGGCATTACTGGGAGCTAGATTTGCGAAAGACGTAGAACGAGTTATAAAACGAAAGGGAACACCTACAGTTCATTTTTGAACAGACTCTCAGATCACATTGTTCTGGATTAAGGGACCTCATCATAAGTGGAAACAGTTTGTTTCCGATCGTGTGAAAGAGATTCAAGCTCTTAGCAATCCTAAAGCTGGTCACACATACCGGGTAAACTGAATGTAGCTGACCTTCTAACAAGAGGGGTTAATGCAGAAGATCTTTTAAGAAATTAGACCTGGTGGTCAGGTCCTGAATTCTTAAGAAAAAATGAAGTCTCAGTATTTAAGTGTAATAATTCTGTTCCTGAAGAATATTATATTTCAGAATTGAAAAAAGGTTACTCTGTAGAAAGAGAAGTACCTGTATGTTTTGCTGTAACTAACCAGAATCTTTTGTTTCATAACGATCTACTTAAAATTACTAATAATTTTTATAAACTTATTCGCATAGTTTTATGTTTTCAGATTTATCTATAACTGTAGAAATCCAAAAGACAAGAAAGGTGGCTATCTGAAGTGTCAAGAGTTGAACAATTCAGAATTTATTCTTTTAAAATTTGCCCAAAGTGAGTATTCGGAAGAAATTTATGCCTTAATGAAAGGTGAGAATGTGAAAGGTAAAAATAAATTAGCTTCTCTTAATTGTTTTCTTGATGAAAATGGGCTTATTCGTGTTGGAGGACGAATAATCAATTCTAGTGTGCATTAAACATCCTATTGTCCTCTTATCTAAACATCCCTTGACTTACATGATCGTAGAGTATTTTCATTTGAAATATTTACATGCAGGATCCCAGACCTTGCTGTACTTAATACGTCAAAAGTATTGACCGTTAAACGGCAGGAAATTTTGCAGATTGGTGATATACAATTAGGTCACGTGCACAAAGAACAAACCAGTTTTAGAGCAACAGTTGATCGGCCAACTGCCTAAGGAACGCATAGAACCTTCGCCCCCATTTACCGTTACCGGTATAGATTTTTGCGGATCTTTTTACGTGAAATTCAAAGGACAGAGGAAGGGATAATTAATATGATATATGTAGCAATTTATGTATGTTTTTGTACTAAAGTAATACATCTAGATTTTGTAAGTGATTTAACATCAGCAGGTTTTATTGCGAGTTTGAAAAGATTTTTCTCTAGGCGAGGTAAGTCTTCTAAAATTTTCACTGACAATGGACGAAATTTCGTTGGCGCAGATGCCGAGCTAAAAGGACTTCAAAAATCGTAAATTTTCCAGATGAACAATTGGTTTAGTATTTCACGGAGGAAAAAATTGATTGGCGTTTTAACCCTCCAGAATCTCCTAACTTTGGAGGATTGTACGAAGCCGGCGTAAAATCCTTTAAGTATAATTTAAAACGCATAGCCGGAAATTCTCATCTCCCTTCGGAAGATTTCATTATATTATTAGCGGAAATTGAAGGAGTTCTAAACTCCAGACCATTGACGTCATTGTCAGCTGATCTTGATAACTTTGAAACCCTAACCCCAGGGCATTTTCTTATTGGGAGACCCATCACTTCCATCGCAGAATTCCCACTTACAGATATTAATGAAAATAGGCTTAGCAAGTGGGAAAAGGTTTCCAAATTCTCTCAAAGGATCTGGAAACTTTGGAAAAGGGATTACTTAAATAATCTGCAACAACACCATAAATGTCAGTTTAGTAAGAACAACGTAAAGGTTGGGACCCTGGTGCTGATAAAGGAAGAAAACCTACCAGGTACCAAGTGGTTAACAGAAAGAGTAGAAGAAATGTTCTGTGTAAGAGTTGTGAACATGCGCTTGCCACAAGGCAATATACTTAAAAGATCTGTACGAAATATTTTTGTGCTACCTGTGTATTAATTATTGTATTTATGTTTCTTCTATATATTTGATGTTACTGTTGTAAGTGTACTTATTACTGTATAACTTCCATTTAATTTTACATTGTATTGTTTTATAAATGATAGAACTATTGGATTAAGAATCCAATCGGCGGAGAGTGTTACAAATTTGAAGTTTTTCTCACCGCTAGCATTTATTTCTTTGAACTTTTATGGCAACGCCGCGCTCGCGGCAGTTGAGATCGTCTAGGCAACCCTGAAGAGAGCTTGTCTTTTCTGTTCTCGGTACGAAATTATGTAACTAATTGTAAATAAATTCTGTAATTGTAAATAATTCTCTATATTAAAGCTTGTGTTGCAAAAAAAACGGTAGTCTACTTCTTTTCGACGGATATCACGAAACAACTGGTTTTTAAAATTTATTACCTTCAAATTATTTTTTTCCAATGATAGGCCCTCAGCCGACTTCGGCTTGGCCACTACTAAATAGTCAGAAGTGATGGCCACTTTACTATGGAGTCACCTAGTAGGCGGGCCACCTTTGCCTCCTGTGAAAGACAGATAATTACAGCCATGCCTTCTCCGGGATTCGAACCCAGGCCTTTTGGTATCGTAGCCGGCTCCCCTAACCACCATACCGTCTTGGCGGCTATTATATATACATATATATATATATATATATAAACAAACCGATGAAGGCGCATATTGATAAAAGCCCACGCAGATAAAAGCCCACGTTGATAGAAGCCCACACTGATAAAAACCCACACTGACAAAACCCACCCATATGTTGCGTTGAAATTAATATTTTTTCTTATTTTTTTCACTTAATCAAAGCAGATTCATGAAAAAAATTAAGTTAAATTAATATTAAATAATTGAACAATAAATTTCAGTAGCCAAACACATTTTATTTTGGGCTCTGGCTGAACTAAAACCCTATATGTGTATAGACAAAAGAATCAATCAAAATAATGTAATCAAAAACATATACATGTGTATGCAACTTTGTTATATTTACGCAATAAAGGAAGTGTCCCTCTATAAATCCAACAAAGGGAGGTGAAAGGGAATGCTGGCCACACTGTTTCTTTTAATTCTACAAAATTATAAGGAGTATAAAATGTATGTAAATTTTCCTCATGTACAGAGAATAATTTATAATTTTTTTGCATATAATGAACTTAATAATGAGAATTAAAGCCGAACTTTTATTTCAAGAAAAAGGTAAAAGTACCCTATTCTATTATGATTAGAAAAGCATTTTTGTTCGCTATCACAAATACTGTTTTAATAGTGAATTAAAAGCACGGTTTCAAATAATTTAGTTAAATTTTGACAACCTCGATTGTGCATAAATTAATTTCATTCATAAATTAAATTCATTTTTAATCATAATAATCATTATAATCATAATTCATTAAAATTTTCAGGAAATCATAGCTATTTTGGATTTTCTGAAAATGTGTGCTCTTTTTAAGTGGGCATTCTTCTTGTGGGCTTTTGTCATGCAATTTTCTAACCGGCCGCTGGCTATTCAGGCGGGAAACCATTGCATCCCTTTTCTTTTGCCCTAGCTGAGTGAAAAAGCAGTCAAAGGCCTTGATTAATTGCTTTCCAGGATGTACTGTCGCCGATAATGCATGCACCTGCAAACTATCTATCGACCATTTCCATCAATAAAAAGAATAATAACTGCATCAAATTCCTCCAAATAAATCTTCAAAGAGCAAAGACCGCTACCGATCAACTACGTCAGTATCAAGTAAATCATCCAGCAGATATTATAATAATACAAGAACCTTATTGCATCGCTGGCACAGTAGGAAGAGTTCCAAATAACTGGACTAATATTCAATGTCATGCTTCAAATGCTGTTTTATCTCCTCGTACAGCCATAATCATTATAAACAATAAATGAAATCCTACAATAATTATTAATACTCGAGACCTAACCACTATTTCAATCAATACTAATGCATTTCAGCTTCTTATTACTAGTATCTATATGTCTCCGTCCGAAAATCCAAATCAAACCTTATTGAAATCAAATCAAACCTTATTGAAATCAAATCAAACCTTGAAAATCCAAATCAAACCTTGAAATCTTCGAAAAATATAATAGTGCGCATGTTGTTAGTGGAGACTTTAACTCGCATAGTACTTTACGGAGATACAAACTGATCACAGAGGAGAAATACTTGAAGAATTTATAAATGCAAACAATCTCATCCTATATAATCATTTTACTAACCCAGCTAAACCTTTTGATAATACCTATAATAAAGGTTAGACTGATCTTTTTGTTTCTACAACCCATCTTGCTAATAAAATTAACAATAGATCAATATTAGATGAACATACCGAATCTGATCACAAATATATCCCTCTTGATATAACTGAATGTACGTAATTTACCACACTTACAAGATTGTAAATCAATAATAACAAAGAGAAGAAATTTCAACAAAAGTTCAATCCAATTTCAAATGACTTTATCAATTCTATTAGTCAATGTACAACCAAAACAGAACTTTATGAAATACTTTTACCAAGGAAGTTATCAGAAAGATTCAAGATACCTGCCAAAGTACCTTCTCCAAAAGATCTATAAAAATCAACTGGTGGACAAAAGAACTCTCCAAAGAAAAACACAAAACACGAGCATTAAAAGAAACCTCAAATGATCGCAAACTGATGAAGAATGACTCATCATACTACATACGAACTCTATAGAGAACTGTGAGTCATTATATGAACTCTATATTCATGAACACTTTAATGGTTCATGAACTCTGCCTAATGAATACTGGAAACTGTTTGTCATCATGACCTCTAAAATACAATATTATTCTCTTCTGCATTTTGTACTTCTATTTTATCAACTTTATTATATGATACATCATGTATTATCCTGTGTTTTAACGTTTTATTCTAAATTCTAAATTTTATTATATGATATATTATGTATTATTCTATATTCCAAGTATTATTTTAAATTTGTCATGTGATATATTCTATGTTTTAGCATTTTATTCCAAATTTGGAAAATTTAAAATTTTATTATATGACACATTATGTATTATTCTATATTTTTTTTCTATATTAAGTATTATTATAAATTTGCCATTTGATATATTCTATGCTTAATGTAAAACTTGTTTTATTGGATTTCCCGCCTTTCTCAAAGGTACAAAGTGTTCGAGATCTGGTCTCATTCGGTGGACTAATAATTGATTCACCCATTACACAGTAACCCTTCTAATGACCCTTCTTCTAGTTTTCTTCTTTCTCTTCTAATAACATTTCTCACTTTTTAGTCCTCCTCTCTTAATAATAAAATTCAAAGTTTTTTTTTTTTTTTTTTTTTTTTTTTAGAATAACGTACGTTTCCACCCGAATATGCGCATCTGAAAGCCCAAATTTTTAATTTGGAATTTGTTTTATTATCTATTTAATATTTGTAAAACTTTAACGAATTTTTGATGAACAAACTCAAGCGATTTAAAAGCGAGCAATGGCAACACTCTACGAAAAAAAAACTTTTTATCTAAAGCGCGCGGAACTATGTATCGGGAATTCTAACGATATACTCATTTTAAAATTATTTTGCGATATTGCTGTTGAATTGAATGTTATGGTTTAAATGCGAAGAACATAATATTTAATAAATAAAGGTAACACATAAAAAGTTAAAAAACGCCCCTTTGGACGTAATCTAAAACCTTTCATTATTTTTTTTATCATCATCTTTATTCTTATTCTTATAGTCGGTTAGTGATTGGGAGCTATACCTGTTCGAGCTTTAATGAAGTTTCTGGTGCTCCCAACACTTTTATCTTTACGTACTGAATTGCTTTATCCCCTTCCAACCTAGGGTCTCAAAGAATTCTACCTCAAAAATATGTTCAGAAGGGAGGTGAGAGCCATTAGAGGTTGGTGAGAAATAAATTAAAGAGGATTTTGGATATTTTTATTAGTTACTAGAAAATTACAATATCTGAATTGAATGTTAAAAATGAATTGCAACTGAAGTAAAAAACCCATTTCTTGCATTTTCTTTAGTCTATTTCTTGAATTATTTTTATCTAAGGATTTAGCTAGAATTTCAGATATTTTAAAAATTTTCAATAACTCGAAAATGAAAGGAATAAAATATTACTCAAGATGATTTGAAAATATTTCTTAACTATATTAAAGGGATAATTTACTGCTTTAGCAGTAGAACTACAGAGTAGAAAAATATGCTAGTTCCTGATTGGATAGTGTCTCTAACAACTTTTCGATAAACTAATTAAATATGTCTGTTATATCAAAGCAAAACCATTGTTTAAAAGTGAAACTATTGAACACTTTCTAAAAAATTAAATTATTAAATTTTAACTTTCGTATGGTTGAAAACGGATTTAACCATTCGAATAATTTAAATAACAAAAGATTCTGAACTCAAGAACAAGAGGATTTAAGAACCACGAGCCCAGCGTTGTAAGAAAAGTAATCTTCCGCATTAAAAATAAATTTTATTTTAATGAAAAATGTTATATTACTCTATTAACTGTAAATGCTTAAAAAAAGTTTATTTTACTTTACCATAGTTATTTATACAAAAACTTTCAGAAAGCATTTAGGAACTGAATTTCACTGGAATTTACACTCATGTCCATATATTAAGGATAATGCAAAATCAGGCAAAAGAAGAGTTAGAAGCAAAACAAATTCGACTTATTTGTAAAGCTTATTTATTAAACAAAGGTAAAAAGCAAAAAAAGATGCTATACGTTTGATATTATTAAAAAAATTAGCGATTTTTCTCCCTGGAGCAAATTACAAAAAAAAACCTATTTACAAAAAAAACAATATTACATGGTTGGTATGATTGTTAATACATTGTATGTCTCCCAGACGATGCAATACAGTCCGTACAACGCCTAGGCATGCTGAGTACCAAATTATCGATCTGATCTTGGGGGATATTACACCACTCAAAAAGCAATGCTCTCCGAAGTTCCGGTAGACATGTAGGAGGAGGTTGACGGGCTGCAACTCGTCGGCCAAGCATGTCCCACACGTGCTCTACTGGATTCAAGTCCGGTGAGAATGCTGGCCAGTCCATACGGGTGATATCCTCCGATTGAAGGCATTCGCTTACGATGTTTGCACGGTGAGGACGGGCGTTGTCATCCATAAACACAAATTGTGCGCCCATGGCGCCCCGAAACAAACGTACATGTTGTTCCAGAATGACGTCCCGATAGATTTGGCTTGTCATGGTTCCAATTTGAACATGCAGGTCAGTTCTGGAACCCAGAATAATTCCACACCAAACGAGCACTCCTGCACCACCGTAATGGTGTCGTTCAATGATGTTTTCTTGGTGGTAACGGGTACCTGGAGCTCTCCATATGAAAGTCCGGCGAGAATCAGACTGCAAGCTAAACCTGGACTCGTCGGAAAACATCACACAAGCCCACTGTTGCGGTGTCCATAATGCATGCTCTCTACTCCAGGCTAACCGCAGGCGACAGTGAGTTGCAGTAAGTGGAACGCACCTGATAGGTCTACGAGCATATAGACCAATCTGCCCTAAGCGTCTGTACACGGTCTGCCTTGAAATTGTAGTACCAGTGGCTGAAGAGAGCTGACGAGACAGGTCTGAGGCTGTGCTCCGCCTGTTTCTTTTGGCAGTAACAGCCAAATACCGGTCCTCATTCGGCGTTGTAACTCTGGGGCGACCTGTGCTGTAACGTCTACTCACATTACCATCATCTTGGAATCGTTGCCAAAGCCTGGAGATGACACTCTGGGCAATTCCAAGTTCGTCTGATACTTCCAGTTGGGTACTCCAACATTCCAGACGGCCGATAATTCTACCACGTAAAAAATCATCCAGATGCGTCCTTTGTGTCATAACTATTCGGTTATTTGCACTGAAATGCTTATAAAGTTTCTGCGAACAATTGTACTTCTTTGCCTGTATTCCTTATATATCACTCTCTTACACTCTCGTCATTGTGACGTACCATCGGTGCCATCTGGTTACTTCCTGAAATTTGCATATGATTCTTGAAGATGTGTGTAGTGATTTTACAGGTGATATATTTATTTTAGAGATCGATTTCCGCGTGACTCCGAATTATCCTTAATTTATGGACATGAGTGTAGTTTCTAAAAATTATTATGGCCCCAACCAAGGTTTCGTTCGGAGGAAACATTCGGCATTTAACTTATTAAATGCTATAAAACATCAAATAAAAGTGTGAAACCGAAAACAACTCATTTTCGGTTTATTCCAAAGGGGAATATTCAGATTGTAATTATAAAATTAATTACATTTCCAAGTACATTTTTAATCACCACAAGAAAGAACACGTTTTTTCCTAGATCGCTCAATAGGTCACGGATGAACAAATTATTTCATATTTCAAAATTTCACAAAGGGCATAAGGAGCACACATTCGGACATTTGGTAGGGGTATTGCCTGATTTCAACTTGTAAAGAAAAGAAGGTAACGAAAATAATTTTGAAATGGTTCGAAAGAATACGAACTTTTCTTTAGAAAACTCCGATTTCAAGAAAATTGATTTTCGAGAAAGGTGAACTGTAGTTTTCAGAGACATTAGGTTTTTTTCGAAGCAGGAGACATGAAAAATGAGCAACGCCTTCGCCGGGAATCGAACCACGGACTTCTCGGTTACGCGTCGAGCATGCAGACCACTACACCACGAAGGCATGCGAAGAAGGCGGGAGAAATACCTTATAAATTTACGATAAGTTTATAATGCATAATATATTTTAATGCAAAATTTTCAAATGTTCAGTTAATGGATTTCGAAAAAAGGACATGAGGATTACCACAGACTTCCACAATAATTATCCTTATCATAAAAGCCTCACTTGTGATGAAATGACAAACGCAGCTAAGCACTGATAACTAGACAAATGTTTTGTTACTGCCCAAATGAGTAGTTTTATGTTTGTCCTCCATGAAGGCATTCCTCCGTTTTAAAAGGTAGCCTTCTTGCGCTTTATCTAAATCGATTAAACAGTAACAACTACAAAGTTTGAACATAAATGAATGGAAATTTTTAAAATGATTAATGCATAATATTTTGCTGATCGCTGTTTTTCTCTATGGAAGCTATAGAAAAGTTAAATTTGTTTTATCAAAACTATCCCGTTCTTATAGTTAACTGTCTTCAAATTATTTTGAAAAACTCTGTAACTCGAAGAATGTATCTCAGATCAGCATTCAAGTCAATGAAGCTAATAAATCAGTTTTTTTGTAAACATATTATATACCAAAAGATACAGTGCGAAGAAAATATGTTTCGTGTAAATAAACTGGAAGAGTTTTCTGGAATGTTGTCAGCAGAATTACAACGAACACTTCTTTTGTGAGTTTTATGCTGTTATTACATGTTAAATATTATTTCACCTAGATTAAGGGAAAAAAATATATATCGTGTAAAAAATTATTATTTAGAAGAAATATCACATTAAGGTAATTTCCTTCACCTCGAAATGCATTGTTTTCCCTATATGAATTTCATATTCTCACAAAATAGAGATCGTGGCCACATAAATTGTAAGAGATTATAAGGTATTTCTTCCGCCTTCTTCGCATGCCTTTGTGGTGTAGTGGTCAGCACACGCGAAGCGTAACCGAGAAGTCCGTGGTTTGATTCCCGGCGAAGGCGTTGCTCATTTTTCGTCTCACCTGCTTCTGAAATAATAATAACCCAGGCAGCATGCATTCGTAAATTGCACGAGAAAAATACGTGCAAATTACGAATGGTCCTTCGTATAAAAAACGTTCAAGCTGAACGTAAAAATATCATAAAAAGTGTCCAGTCCCAATTACTAGATATTTACGTATATTTTTACGTTATAATATACGTCTCTCTACGTTATAATATATGTCTCTCTACAACTGGCGCCCTAACTAAAAAAGGTGATGGATGATGATTCTCCACCACCAGGATTTGGCGATTGGGGCCCCTAATCCCCAGTCGAAGGGAGGAACATTGAAATCGCTCTTCTACAAAAATCCTTGCTTTTGTGTATCCAGAATTAGCCGATGAAACTTTTTGATATATTTTGATTTCAGTGAAAATTTTAAATCAAAATTTTTATCTTTAAACATATAGCATAAAATCCAAAGAATTTAAAACGTTATAAAACTTAGGTGAAAACACTTAATACTTTAACTTAGGCTCACAAGAAGGAATTAAAAACTTCCGAGCATATTCAATAGACTCAACCGAAACTAATAATAACGGTATGGTAGCGACGTACAGGCTTGCCATTTTGGCTTCATTGGCGAAATTAAAAACATTTGGCGAGAAAGTAATCGCTCAAAAGGCTAAAATTTTGTACAAAAGATAGAATTCTGAAACCAAACGAAAAAATGTTTAAAGAAAATTTTAATTTAGGCAAAGAAAAAGATTACTTTATTAATTGAATGAAATTTAAGTAAGTTCTGACTCTTTTAAAGCAAAAATTGGAATAAAGAAAATCATTCAGAGTGAAACTTGAATTAAATTTTAAAAGTAATTATTCTTAAAAATTAGACTCAAAAAGTTGCCCAAATAGTGGTAAAAAAGTTTTTAATTATGATGTTATATAAAAGTGTAGAAAAATCCACAAAGCTGAATTTTAGATTTCTTTTAAATTGTTATTTAAAATTACAGAAAAAGGTTGAAAAAAAAGTAGAGGAACTATTGTCAGAAACGTAAAAAAGTCTTCACGTCATGGGCTTATCATGACGACTTTGAATATATCAGGCATATATACTAATAGAATAGTAATTAAGAGAAAAAAATAAAAAATATAAAAATAAAAATAAATAAAAAAGTCCTATAAACCCTTCAAAACATTCTTCTTTATCCTTCTCTTTTGTAGCTTTCGGATAAAAAATTCATGCTTTTAAAAAGTATTATAGGGCGTAGATTACTCCAGTTTTCTTTAAAAGACTGTTAGTGAATTTTAAAGAAATTTCATTTTCTTTTAAAATTTTGGTGGGAATTAGAAATTCTTCTTTTTGTGTTTTTATTTCAGTGCAAACATTTTTTATTCTGCTAATTTGCCCAATGTAAATTTTGTAAAGTCTCTTGGCGAAAATAGTTCCCCAAGGTAAATGCTCCAACATTTTCACAAAGTAAATGTTCAATAAAAAATCTTTTAAATTTTTGTTGATGAAAACATTTTCATTATAATACAGATTGAGCTGCCAACTTTCATGTAGAAATGTACTACTCAATTTATGAGTAATTGAATAAGTTCTTCTTGCTGTGAATACACACATTTATGCAATGGAAAATTCAACATAAAAAATGATATAATGCAATACTCAATAACGCAATGATACTTTGACTATTAATTGGCATGTCCTCTCCAAAAAAAGCAGCGTACCAGTTTGCTGATGGTTGGAGGATTCTTAAGTACAATACATCAAAAAACCTCCATTCCTCAGAAAAAGATAACTAGTTTTCGTCATTGTACAACTGTCAGTTTTTTGTTTCAAAACTTTTTCATATTAATTAATAAAATACAACATTATATAAAATTAAGAGTGAAATTTAAGACAACTTGTATAGTCAAGTTAAAGTCGTTTAAATTTTGCAAAAATGTAATTGAATATTACCCTACAATAAGAAGAAAGAAAGGAAAAAATTGTTTTAAAGTTATGTAAAATGATACGTGTTTGTGTGTTTGTGTGTGTGTGTGTGGTAGCACTTCTAATTGTGCTAAGTTATGGCCAGAGGATCATGACTGGTAAAGAAAATTGAAAAAAACTATGACAGTTTTCGTAACCATAGCTGAATCTAACAAATAAGAACAATAAAATTTTAGGGGTATTAGGTGTGTTCCTAGGGGCACAGCGGACACGTGCTATCGCTTCTTGTATCCTCCTTAAAGAGAGAATGCACGGATAATACACATAGTGGGAAAACTCAGGTCGGAAAGAAGAATAAAACATGTAGTCTTTGAATGAGAATCTGGTATTAAATCCAGATTTTCAAAATGTGGTGTTAGGGTTTTTCCTCTCCTCATCTCCTGGGTCATGGGGGACGTATACCCCAAATTTTGAACAGAAAAACTCTGGGAAGACGGAAAGGCAGGATAGGAAAGGAACTAGATTCTAAATTTCCAGACTGGGAAAGGTCAAAGTCAGGAAAAATAAATTCTCATAATTAGGTTTTAAAGTCTTAATCAGGTTTTAAAATGTCATAACCAGGAAAAAAATTTTTGATGTAGAATTTGAAAAACTAAAATAAATTAATTTTGCACAGAAACAGGGATTGTACTATCTCTAACAGTTAATTTAAATTCGCTAGCTGAATTAAAAGGTCTGAATCTGGTTGAGTGAACAATTTCTGATTTCTTTTTAGGTAGAGGATGAGGATTATCTGTTTCAAAAGTAACTTCAGAATATTGCTTTAAAATTTTAAGGGCCTGAAAAAGGAGGAGAAAGTTTACGGGTATTAGGATGTTGAAATTCTTCAGGCATTACTAAGTCACCTATTTTAAAATTACTAGGTTTATAATGGGTATCCATGGGCGTAGCCAGCTCATATTACGTGGGGGGAGATGTTCGTTACGACTCCTATCGCTATACTGTTCTACCTATTACAGCATCTTCACGTATATAGGTAATTATTATGTGACGAATATATTATATTAATAGCAATTGTCTTAATATAAATAATAATTATATTATGAATTTTATTAATAACATTATGCAACATAATTGTGGATATATTGCATTTAATTATCGTATTTATTATTATTACCTTACAAACGTATTAAATGTATAACTCCATATTTTTGTCAATCTTCTTAACCGCTTTAACCTCTATTAAAACAATTTTAAAAAGCATAATAAAGGAAATAATAAATAACAAAAATAATAATATTAAAAGAATCTGAAATTTATCTTACTTTGGTTTCATAATAAAACTATAAAGATAAATAAATATATAAAATCCATATTTCTGTTGTATATAATTATATAATAAAGATATTAATTAAATACATAAAAGCTGCAAATACATCATTTATATTGAACATGAAATTAAATTGCAGATAAAATTAAAAAAAAAAGAGGTAAACATTTTTCTGGCCTTTCAGTTTAGTTCGGCAATTAAAATATTCCCGAATTCCATTTTTCGTGGCTGTAAACGGGCAATTATATCAGTAACTTCGTCAATTGATATTTCTTTGGTATAATGAATGTGCATTAATGCCAAAGAATTTCTGCGTTCTTCCATTATAGTAGCTCTATTATAATTTTCTAACCTTTTCAAATTCGCAAGATGTTATCGGCAATGTAGCTGCTATGTGCAAAAGCACGTCAATATTTGGTAAAAAGATTTTATTCGAAGCTTTTAAAGCCAAAACTGGTGTGTCTGGGAGCTTTGCTTTGGGAATAGACATAAAATGCCGTCGCCAACGTTTCGTCTCTTCGTTTAGAAGTTCCAGAGAGGGCTAAATCATCTTTATATATCACCTTCAATTCATTCACGCGAATTTCATTTACAGGATGAGCGCAAACTGATGGCTGCATGTAAAACAGGGATGATGCAGTCTTTTCTAAATTTGAAAACTGACATTTTAAATGAAAAATGAGATGGCCAAGTAAAGGGATTGCTAAAATAGTTTTATAATAATTAAATACAGAACCACAGTGAGCATTATTTCGATAGACTTGGTTTCGAATGATGTGTGGCAGTTTAAGCTCTATATCTAATTTTTGACACATTTGCCCATCATGATCAAACATGCTCTCAAAACTCCTTTCTACATTTTCACTCTCAGAAATATAAAACTCAGTTATTTCCTGTACCACGTTATAGGCTTCCACAATATCAACAGATCGTCTCTGAAGTTTAACTGTAATTCCTTCCAAATGAGGAAGATAATAATATGTTGTTATGAATGTTGTAATGAAAGTAGATGGAATGATTGAATTCAGCAGAACCATAGCGCCTCGCTTATATTGCGCACTCCACTGATTATGCACATAAGCATCTGGTTTGGTTGAGCGCACAGTGTACCCTATGGCTTCAATTATATTGAAAAAGCTTTGATAAAAATGCTGGTACGCTTTATACCTCATTGCCCTTCTTGTCCAGCAAAGATCTAATATTATTTTCGTCGAACTAAATCATATGGGTTTAATGTAACCAAAAATTCAAATTTATTAGCCATCGAAACGTAAGACACCGTAAGGTACAAATAGACTTACATTTAAACGTAGCAGTTTAATAATATTACACATAAGAGAAAATATGTATATTCCTAACAGCATAAGAAGAATACTGAAAACACCGCTTAAAACTCATGGTATGATAGATTCATTTCAGAATTTTTATGTCAGTATAAGTAATAATATTCTTAATTTAAAACGATAACTTTAATTCAAATAAAAATGGATTTCAGTGCTTTATCTGCAAGATAAGAGTTAACGACTGCTAAGCTACAGAATGCGGTTTTGCGCTTTTTATGTTCTAGTCAATATCCTGAGGGATTTATAATTTTTCTATGGGGACGGGGTTAAGTAAGGGCATGGGGGGTTAAGTAAGGGCCGTTTGAAAATAAAACCCAAACGAAAGAAAATTTTCAAAAACCAAATTTATTTTCAGATTTTACATACGTTTCTGTATTTCTCAACATAGTTGCTAAGTTTGTTTAAGAACTTATCATACCTTAGAACTAGATTTTGAATACCCTCTTCATAGGAACTTGCCGCTTCCTCCGATAACCAAGAGGTTATGGCCGTTTTTCTGTTCTAGACTAGACACTTCAGGAAATTCGTTTGAAAGAGTGGTTAAGGTGAAGAGTCTGTTCTCAAAAATTTTCCCTTTAACTGAAGCCACCATATCGTCTATGATCATAGATGGGCGACCGAAGCGGGATTCATCATAGACGTTGTCGCGGCAAGCTTTGAAGTCTCTGACCACTTACGCACTTTGCCTTCACAATGGCAGTAACTCCGTAAGCTTCACAAATCTGCCGGTGAATGTCTGCAGTAGACAGGCTTCTTGCCGACAAAAAACGTAAATTGTCAAGAACAACTGTATTCGCACGACGACTGAACACAGTGCTGCACGACGGACAACTGTGCTCAGTCGTCGTGTCCTGACATTGCCGCGATAGGACGCAAGCACTCGTTACCGCCCGCAAGACACGTATTAGTGTATACAACAAAACGGCCCTTACTTTAAAAACACGCTACGTATTAGCAATCTTCATTTAAACGATTTATTGGAATTTATTAAATATGAATATAAAATTTAATTATTTTACCTGTATCATTTAACTATTCTATCTGCGTGAAATTTGAATGCATTGAGTCTTTTTTTAAAACGGCAATCTTTTATTGCAGAAAATTTTGATTTGCGAAGTAAATAGTCGCCGTTCTCAGAAATACCGATCACTTTTATAGATGGTCTTCTAAGGAAGATGGTCACCATAAAAGGATTCCTCGTATTTAATTTGTTTCTAAAACAGAAAATGGAACATATATTTTCCCTTTGTTAAATAGTATTCGAATGTCTGGATATGTAGCTGGAAATAATAATGACATCTTACAAAAAAATGACTGCCATCTGTTACTCTTCATTAATTTACTTTTACGTCACTGGGATTATCATTTAAATATAAAATCATTTTTCAACTTTTATTTTAATTCTGAGTTTATTAGTTTATGAATTAGAATTTCATGAAAGCTTCAATAACACTTCAGACACGCTCGATCACATTTAAACTTTTGCATAATTTTATAACCAGTAAGTCAAATTACATATCGACTCGAGCTTTTTAATTGACAGCAGAGGTTAACTTGTTTCCAGTTGATTCTTCAATGCAAAAGAGTTAGAAAGAGCCCTTTGTACTTTTTCTCTTGTCACTAAATCAATGATTCTCGCATTTCTATAATACAGTATAAGAGATTAATTAATTCAATTCTTGCATATAGGAGCAAGGAATACGTCACAGCATGCGGATAAGTATAAGACATTTTCCTTTTACAGCTCTATAAAATCGGTGAAGTTCAGACATTATTAGCAAATTTTAATCTAGTCATTCTTTTGTAATTAGTGTTGCTCTTCGAAGAAAAACTTCAAATAAGAATTAAAATAGCTGTCCCTTCATTAATATCATACATTAAAGAAATAATTTTGTTATGAAAATTATTTCTTCTAACTACACAACTTGGAAGCATTAACTATAGGTATGGCATCTCTGACTAGGGTAGTTAAATAAAATTAACATTATTGCAAATGAAACTAATATTTCGAGTACAATTCAGCAGGTGATTAAGAACTGAAAACTTTTACCACTTACCAAAATTTTCTGTTTATATAAATACATTTAAATACACAGTAGCGCATACTGCATGAATTTTGAATGCATTAAAAATTTATTTTATTTATTGTAATCATATCTATTACTATAATAGCTATAATTATATAATAGTCAGAATTTTCAAATGAGGGAGGAAGATTGCTTACCTTTTTCCGCAACAGAAATGCTTCCGATAGAGCTCGCTTCGTTAGAAAATGTACAAGTTTTTGGAGAAAAGAAACTCAACTTTTTAATATTTTTTTCTAATTTAAGCTTTCTTTTTTCAGGGCGTCCCGTATTAAGTGATTTATATTAACTCAACACAAGTTAAAGCATTATATCTGGTAACACAACACACAGTAAAATTTGTAGGAAAAGCATAGTAACTTTCGAAGACTTTAGGTCTGATCCGTTACTTTTCACTTTCTCATAATTAAATTAACCGAATCTCTCATAGTTTATCCCTAAGGGCTAATTGGACTTTCTAATAGTGATTTCCGCAATTAAGTAAAATGCCTCAGTCGACACGCCTTTGTTTTTAAACAGAGAAAGAGAGCAAACGTGTGCCTACGTTTCTTGTTGTTTTTAGATGTTTACTTTTTTGCTTAAAAAGGAACAGAAGCTTTAAAACTGGGGGGGAGCAGTTTTAAGAATTTTGCAAAAATCGATATTCTACATTATAGAATTTTAAAATGAATAACTGTCATTTTAATATTTTAGGGCATGAATCTAATTATATGACGTAAATGAACCAGAAAAAAATTAACAATATTTCCGCATTCCCTTCCGAGATGACACCCTTTAATATTAATATTAAACTTTTTATGTTATTCTTCTGTTTTCCATTATGATCAAAAAGTAAAATGCATTTGTTTTTGATAAACATGTTGGAACTATAGCGTAGAAAATCAATTTTTGCGAAATAAAGTCTATGCCAATAAAATTATTCCTGCGATATTTTTCCCTTTGGGCTAAAAATAAAATAAAATAAATTACTTGGCAGTGAATGAACTATCTGCGTATTTACCAACTACCCTATTAAATCATTCTAAATAACAATAATTTAAATTGCTAGATGATTAAGAAAATAAAATTCATTTCCATTGAAAGCATAGAAGCTAACATGTTGTCTACATTACTCAAAAAAAAGTTTAATATTTTTGCTATATTTATTGATTTAAATGAAATTCGAAATTAATGAAAAAAACAATCACTCAAAATTATTTTATTGTGTTTCCTTCCCCCTTTTGGACAATATTTAGATAATAAGTAGCAAATCTCAGAATTAAATACTCCCAATTTATTTTTTTTCTTTTCTTTCTTCTTTTTTTTAAAACATTAAGCTTTTAGATGCTTAACGAAAGAGCCTTCTTCTTCTTTGGTGACATTAGGGACCGGATACGGAGTGCTATTCAAAACTGTAAAAGAATAAAAGCTTTACGACTTAAAAGTGTTACCTAACCTTCGAAGTATTTTCCCGCCGCTTGTTTGCTGAGGAAGGATGATTTTTCCTGATTTTTTTTTTTTTTACTTCTAAATGGAAAATCGTAGACTTTCCGTTCATTCCTTGTTAATCACATGAATTTTTTGGGAAGCTGGAAAGTAATATTTAAAAAATTTAAGTCTTATCCATTAAAAATTAATTAGCACTTTTTTTAAGTATAGATAGTAACCATCAGACATTTTTTGAGCAATTTTTCTAGCTTCTTCTATTGATGGATATAATTCTTGATTCTGAAGTAAGGCATCATAAGGTAATTTTCCATACATTAAGTATGGTGGTGGGAATTTTGTTACAGAATGGGGTGTATTATTATGTTCTTCAGTAACATAAAATAATAATCTGAGGTAATAATTTTGTTCATGCTATATTACCCTGATAAAAATTTAATTTACATTTTAGTCTAGTTATAACTGTCTGACTAACTCGTTCAACTTTACCATTAGTTTAAGGTCTATTAGCAGCGGTTAATAATCGTTTTACATTATGATTTCTCAAAAAGTGCTTAAATTTTGAAGAGGTAATAGCAGCTTTCTATCACTTAAAATCTTTGGTACTTGAATTTGAAAAATTAGTCTTAAACAACTCAAGTATCAGGTGTTACACTTTTAGAAGCAAAGGTTCCTATAACGAGTAGCATGATTAATAATAATGTGAATATATTTCTTAGTAGAATGATAACAATAATAATATAAACCACCAATAATTATAATAATATAAACCACCAACAGTATCAATAGACAATAATTCAAAAGGTTCACCAACAGATGGTAGAGATTGCTTTAAACCAAATCTTTTTTGTTTATTTTTCTTATTTAATTGACATACTTCATAATGTTTACAGTAGTTTCTGACATCTTGGACAACTCCTGACCAATAGTATTGAGGAGATAATAAATTTAACATGGAGGACATACCAGTATGTCCAAAATTAACATGAGCTTTTCGAGTAGTTTAGCACGAAGAGATGTTCGTATTAGGATTTTATATAATCCTTGCTTTTTAATAGTTAACACATCATTAATTTTTTTATATTTGGTATTACATACATTATCTAAATTTTGATGTTCTTTAATTTCTTCTGATGACCTTCTAATGATAGTAAACTAACTTGCAAACTCAAATGTTAACAAATGATTTCTAGTTAACATATCAGCTTCAACATTGGTAGAACCTTTTTTATATTTAATACCAAAGTCATACATAGATAATTTCAAAGACCATTTGAATAACTTACCTGCAGGATGTTTAATGGTCTTAAATCAAACTAACGTGGCATGATCAGTATGCACAGTAAAATTATTATCATATAAATCATAATAAAATTTATCTATAGCATCAAATAATAGCTAAACACTCTAATTTTAGTAATTGCATAATTTTATTCCTAAGACCTTAATTTTCTAGAATGAAAAGCAGTTGGATGTAGATTGCCGTCTGGATATTCTTGTTTTAAAATTGCGCATCTACAAACACATGACAAGGGTATTTGGGGTTAAATAAAGTTAGAATGGGTCTTGAAATGAATGCATCTTTTAAATTTTGAAAAGCTACTTGACATTCAGTAGTCCATTTATAGGGAGTGTCTTTTTTAGAAAGGCGCTAATTTTTGCATAATTTTTGAATAAATTTATGATATTAGCTTATACTTCCTAAAAATCTTTGAAGTTCTTTAACATTTTTAGGGGGTTGCAATATTTTAATAACTTCAATATTTGCACTACTGGGTTGGTGTTTTCCTGCTTGAACTTCACATCTTAGAAAATTTATTTTTTCTCTAGCAAAGTTACACTCAGATTGTTTTTATTTTATATTCTCTTTTTCAAATATATCAAATATGATCAAGACGCAGACAAACACGCCGACGTGGGAAATAATGTTCTGCAAGCGCTTTTGCAGAATTTTTTTCTCCTGATGAAGAAGGACCCGTTTTGCTCTCGAAATCGATTGGGATTTTACAAAATCTACGCCGAACACAAGGTTGTCGATTTGCCTGTTTTAGCAAATATGATCTTAAGATGTTTACGACGTTCATCAATATTTGCGGTAAATACTATAATGTCCTCAAAATAATTTAAAGCAAACTGAATCTGATATTTTTTAAAATTTTTCTAATAGCTTTTTGGAAAACAGGTGGGGAAATTTTCCAACCAAAAGGTTATCTATTGAATTCATAAAGACGAAAATTTGTAGTAAATGCTAAGTTTCAGTATCTTTTTCATTTAATTTTATATGCCAATAACCAAATGCTAGGTCTAACGTGGAAAAAATGTTTTTATTCGTTAATTGATCTCACACAGCATCAATTCTAGGAATAGGTTCAGAATCTGTTTTAGTAATTAAGTTTCCAATAGTCAATACACAATCTGGTTTTTGCCTTTTCATCTCTTCTATAAGCTAAAGTTACAGGTGCAGTATAAGGACTGAATGAAAGTTTTATTATTCCTGCATTTAACAATTCGTCTATTTGTTTCTTAATTTCACTATTATCTCTAGATGCTCGATATGGTCGAGAGGCTACAAGTAATTCTGAAGTTAATACTACTCGTGGAGGTTCAATATTGATATACATCCCACTTCATATTTGTTTTTAGCAAATATACGATTTAGTTACTTTAAAATTTTTGCAATTGATCATTAGTATTTTCACTGTTTTCAGCATAAATATTAAATTTCTTAGTACTTACATTATTTTTACATACAAAATTATTTTGAAAAAGTTTATCTAATTGAATACCTTTACTTATGATACGCTTAAACTGATATACTTCATAATTATTAATATTGAATTGCAATTTAAATGAAGAAACATAAGATGATGATAGTGATAAATATGTCAAATTAGAATTCGCAGCATAAAATACTATAGTATCAGTCTACCAATTTTGCATGAAAATTTAATTACTTTGGTCACAGAAAGACCTCCAGATAAAGATAATTTTGTGTTAGGATTATTTTGAAGAATTTCAATTTGTGCATCAATACAATTGATAAGTTTTCAGATACGACATTTACCCGTGACCCTGTGTCAATTACAGCAGGGACACTTAGATTATTAAATTAAACATTTATTTTAAAATATTCTCACTTCTTGAAAGTGTTTAAGGAATTCTCTGATGTATCAGTGTATTTCCATCCACATAATTCGAATTTCCTTTCAGCTAAAATGTCTGTAGCTATCTGTATGAAGGAATGTAATTCTTGATCATTTTTGACGCTGCTTATACAGTTATCGACATAAAAAGTGTTCTTCAACTTTTCAACCATTTCTGCTGAATATTTTAATTTTCCTTCGAGAACATCTTTCAAAATGGAATCTAATCTTTTAATAACCAAATTCAAATTTTCTGGCAAGGTGGATGATCACTAAGCCACGATAAGCATACTCGAAAACGACCTTCTTCATTTATTTTAACTGTAAATAAGAAATGTTTCCTTACTTCTTCTTGAAGTTCTAATTTATTTTTCTTTTCTAAGGATTCTAAAATTCCCAGCGTGTCAAGAGCCAAATAGGATACCAATGTCTCTATTGAGAATTGAAGTGACAAGAAAAATAGAATTATTTGAGATTTCAGACATAGAGTTTTTGCCCATAACTGTCCATCCTCATATGATCTCAATAGCCGCAAGATTTGAGGGAAGTAGTCTAAATTCTCCAGTCATCAATTTTCCACAAATATCAGCTCCCAGAGTCGTGCCTATATATTTTTTCACCTGAAGCAAAGCAGTAAATGTGCGCCCCTGTATACAAAGCAAAATTATTTATTTACCTATTTGTGTGTGGGGGGAAGAATAAATAAATAATACTAAAATTATGTTTCATAAGTTATACGAAGAAACACACGGAATACACGCGGAAAATATATATATATATATATATATAATCATACATATAGAACAAATTAACTATATTTATATATATTTTGTGCTCATTAAAAGTGACTATTTCAAGTGAAAATAAAATAACTCTTAGAGCAATATTTAATTATAACTCTGTATATTCCACAAAGTGAAACATATATAATGATTAATAATTTTGAAATGGAAAACATTAAAAATACGCTTTTTGAAAAATAGCAAATAATATTAAGTAGTAAAAATAAAACATATATTTTCTTGCTTTTAAAGAAGCAAAATTATCAATAATTTTTTCAAAATCTATTTGATTACTTAACTCATGTTCTATAAAGAGAATGGCCATGTTTGAAAGTTTTTCTTGGCTTAGTGAAGATCTCATATAGTTCCATATTATTTTAAGTTTGCTAAAGCTTCTTTCGTCACTAGCTACAGTAACTGGCAACGTTAAAAAAATTCTTAACGCTGCTTCCAAATTCGGATAGGACTGAACTAAATTATAACCGTGAATTATTTTTTAAATTTCTGAGCTTGTAGCTGCTTTTGTGTCCGGAATTATTGAAATAGCATGGTTTGTAAAACTAGATATTTCTGACTGAATTTCTTCAGCGCTCATATCATTCGGATATTTAAGTGCTAAGTTATAAGCTGCTGCCTTTAAATTACTTAAATCTAATGACATTAATTGTTCACCAGTTAGAAACTGAAAATCGGAATTCATTTAACTTTTCGTATCGCCATTTCAATTGTGAAATTAAAACGTCGAACACTTCTTTAATTTCTATAGAAATATATTTTTCTGAAAAACTACAATTTATATCAATTGTTTCCTCACAATTTGATTTATTAACTTTTCGTTTTCGTTTCTCTTCAAATTCTGATGGTATCTAAAGCTGACGTTTTACATTTTTCAAAAATGCATTAAGAAATATTTTCTCTCATTTGCTGTAATGAAAGGCATAGTCCCACTATTAAGCGTGCGGCTTTATAGACAGTTATGGTTTTTGACTGCAAGGCTTTATTTACTTTTTCGATTTCTTGCAGTATTAAATTCCTTGCAGGTAACAAACATAAAAATTTTAAACTGATTTGTTTCAAACCGCTGTTATTTTCAGCCCATTGAAAAAATTTGTGATTTATTGCCATATCTTTCAATAATATAGGTACTTCTGTTATTTTTAGATCTAATTCTTTAACAACATTTGCTCTTGATGACCATCGTGTATCCGCATGACCTTTTAATGTTGTTTTCAAAACGGACATAAGTTCGTCTCGTCTACTTGTTGAAGGTACATAAAATTATAAATCCTCTGTACAGTGCCAAAAAATATTAACATACTTGAATATTTGAAGCGGCATTTTTGCATATATAAATTTAAACCATGGGCCGAACAAAAAATGTATGTCGCTTGATCATTTCTTTGGCAAATAATGGCTTGCACGACTTTGTACAACTCAGCCATACTGGCCCTGTTATCATAACTTTGTTTTTGAACATTTTGAATGTCGAGGCAATCCTTTTCTAAATTATAAATAATTTTATTTACTACTAAACCACTACCAGTTTTCTCTTTTGTTTCCATAAAATCTATAAAGCTTTCTTCAATAAATATGGATTCGTCTTTTATATACACGCATCTAATAATCTGACACAGTTGCTCATGATGCAAAACATCTGATGTATAGTCAAATATCAAAGAAAAATATTTCGCTTTTTTTATCCTAAAATAAATTTCAAATCCAATACGATTACCTAAGAGTAATATAAATTCAACTCGTACTTTATTAGACAGATAAGAAACGGGTTCTTTTCTGTGATTAGCTATATGATAGGCAATATTTCTATCATAATGACTAATTAATTCAATTAAATTTAGGAAGATTCCTGCACTTGAACTGCCAATAATTTCATGCGTACTTCTAAGAAGTAAATTGTGTTTTGCACTAAACAAAATGGTGTCTAATATAACGCCTTAAGGTATGTCGCCACTTTTCTTTTTCTGATTCTACTGCTACGGGGAATCATCTATGAAACCAACTCCTTTCATTTTTTTTCAAAGCATTTCCATTGAAGATAAGCATTACGATGAAACAGAATTTTCGTGATCGGAAATTCGGTTTAAGTTTTTCTAATCTTTGAACTTTTTTTTTTTTTTTTTTGTGTGTGTGTGTGTGTGTGTGTGGATTGGAGATAGTGGTATCTGTCTTACTTTTAGGAAAAGAAAGCATAGAAAACAGAATAACGAGAGAGATCGCTTTGAATAAATAAGCCAGTTGCAATGTATTACCTCCCCGGCAGAAGACTTCTTAAAAAACTATTCTCTGGAAAATCTTCTGCCATCTTCTGAAGTAAATTCCATGAAATCAGCCTCTTATCCTTGATCTGGTCCATGTTCTATTAATAAAAATTTTATTTTGGCTGAAATTGTTCGCTATGATGGAGGATCATTGAAGTTAATCAGCTTAAAATTGTTACTTTATCTTCCTCGTTTCCAGAAATTTCAATTACTTGTTTGCTTTTGTTTGAATCAAAATTGCTATATTCTCCAACTTCGAAATTATCTGAATTTTACTTCTTGTCATAAGAAAGTTAATAAAAATTTATTGTTGAAAGAAATTTACATAATGTTAAAATTGAAAAAATATAAAACAAAAAGTACTAAGAAAATATTTAAAAAATATTATGGGTCCAAAAACTTCTTTCGACGTAGCGTTTGATATTTCTGTTTGACTATGAATAAGATTCTCTTTTGAAGCACATTTATAAACGCTTTATTTAGCTAATTATAGCATTCCATTTTCCTTCCTCGCAGATTTTCGATTTTTTCCGTTATAAAAGAGGATGTGCCAAACAGTTTTCTCCAGAAAGTTATATTTGCCAACTCGATATTTTCAGTGAGAAAAACATACTTTCATAATCAGTTCATTTCAACCGCAGTAAAATTTGTCTTTAGGTTTAATGGTCTTAGTAAACGGAGAAAAACGGATTACCATACTTCAAAAATTATTCACAATATTTACTTTGAAAACAACAATATGGTCATAAGAGATATAAAATTTAACTGTGCTTACTAGGCAACGCTATCTCTATAGAAAATTGTGAAGTTCGGGTTGTTATGAAACGAAAAATATCACATACTTAATACGAGCTATGGTTTTGTTATATAAAGTTTGCAATGGTGTTTTACCACAGTTATACTATTAATGCATCAAAATCCCTTATAATTCTTAATTACTAATCCTCTGTACATTGCAATATGAATGAAACCTGAGTATGGTTATTATACTGAAACCATTTCGCATTTCTAAAATTATACGTATTATTAAAATTTCCATCATTGGCTGAAATTCTCTTATGTGCAATTAATTTTATAGTTCTTTCATTTTCTTTTCTTTTTTACTTTCACGTAGTTTCAAAAATAATCCTCTTCAATATGTTAACTAAAGTTGTGACTCATTTTATGCACTTAAAATGATATTTTTTATTGCGGAAATTCTTCTTAACAACTACTAAGTAATAATTTCTACATTTCTGGTCTTTCCATTAACGTTCGTGTTCAGAAGTGGCCGAGGGGTAACACAGGCAACTTGTTCAAACAGTTTATTGTAGTGATCGGATTGACTGCATTCAGTCTTCTGTACCTTGAATATCAGAGAAGTTCTATCAGAACATCCTCCACGAAAGCATCGCTTCTAAAGCATATAGTGTCGCGAGTATCATTATAATAGATTGATTAATGAAAACAGTCTTTAATAATCACAGAATCTTTCATCAGTTAAACTATCCACCCACGACGAAAAGTTTATTTGAGCTTAAGCAGAAATTTGTATGCCATCTAATTTAACTATACCAAGAGTTTGGCTGTCAGACAATTTTTTCCTATCAATCTCATGATATCTCGAGAATAAAAGCATAATTTAATTAACAAGATTTAATGCTACTTCATATTTTATCTGCACTTTTATTGCGCTTCATCAATTAACTCAAGAAACTGCTGTGTGTTAAATTTCGCGACTATGACTATCATTAATTTTTATTCACAGCAACGGGCATTTCTTAAAATTTTTTTAGTAAGAAGCATATCTTTTAAATATATTTTTAAATCGATCCCGTTAGAGTCAACGGAACAAAACTAATTTTTTTAAAAGATATTTGTTACGTTAAAATCAATTAATTACACTAGAATTTGCCGGAACAGTTTGCCATAAATCTCCCACAAAGTACTCAAAATTTTAAACCTCCTTTTTTAGTTCTCTAAAACTGAAAACTTTATTTTATTGTTTCAATATAAACAATAGAATTACTAAAAAAACATTTATCGTAACTTATATGTTTACATCACAGCTGACAAAGAATGAACCAATTTGTTTAATCCTTCAGCATCTGCTTCTGAAATAACTTTAAGTGAAACAATCCATACAGTTCCCGCACAACACGAGTGTGAATACAGGCTCAAATCTTCCATTCATGCGCCTCCTTTATTGGAAAATTTTACATTAAAAAAAAAAAAAAATTTGAAATGTTTCAGATTTTAAATTACGTCCAAAGGGACGTTTATTTAACATTTTGTGTGTTACCTTTATTTGTTAAATACCATGTTCTTCGCACTTAAACCATAAAATTCAGTTCAACAGCAATATCGCAAAATAATTTTAAATTGAGCATATCTTTAGAAATTTCGGTACACGCTCTCACGCGCTGGAGATAAAAATGTTTTTCTGTACAACGTTGGTATTTCTGGCTTTGAAATCTTTGAGTTTGTTAATGAAAAATTCGTTAAAGTTTTAGAAAATATTGTTACGAATTTCACATTTATTT
>KK115619.1:0-34180 GCA_000611955.2 Stegodyphus mimosarum | reverse complement strand
TTTTTTTATTAAATATCATGTACTACGTACTCAAACCATAAAATTCAGTTCAAAATCAATATCGCAAAATCATTTTAAAATGAACATATCTTTAGAATTTCCGTAAGTCTCGTGCGCTGGAGATAAAAATGTGTTTTTTTTTCTGTACAGTGTTGCCATTGCTCGCTTTGAAATCATTTAGTTTGTTAATCAGAAATTCGTTGAAATGTTACAAAACATAAAATCGATAATAAAACAAATTTCAAATTCAAAATTAGGGCTTCCAGATGCCCATATTCGCAGTAGGATTACGTCATTCAAAATTCGATGGCTCTAGGTTTTATCACAATGCGAGAAACATGCATACACTTATGCAGATTATTCATTTTTTTAAATTTAATGCAGAGCGATAACATTTAGTCGCAACAATTTTAAAAGTGAAACGGGCATTCAGAGTGAATCGACGCAAAATCGCAAAACGAAAGTAATAGTCCTTCGGGACTAAATCCCTTTGGACTAAAAAGAGAAAAGGGAAAAAAAAGTTCAATAACTAATAATATGGTATATTTCATTTTCAATCACCCTTGTTTATTCTTCGGATGCTATTCCAGAAGGTGTTTATGAAAGCAAACTCATCAGTTATACCACCGTCTATGTTCAGTTAGTGGACTTTAGCAAGTTTGTTATAACTAAGTAAAGAGCTTAAGTCAAACTAATGAAAGACAGCAAAAAACAACTAATGTCGGCAGTATAATATTTTCTATGAAAGTTTAGTCTATATAATTCGTTATATAAAGTGTAATTAGTTCCTTAAAGCTACTTCCAATAACAAATTTTAATGTTGGAAAATATTACATACACTTCTGTGCGAGCTCATGTCTTTTGAGAATAAATGAATGACTTTTCTTTTACTTTTTTTAGCCGGACTGTTTATAACACAAAATTCTTTTAATAGTCACTGATGTATTCCGAAATTAAAAGTTAAAAATCATAAAATTTAAAAATAAATTTCTGAATTTTTGATCGAACAGGTAATTTGGCGCCCCTTCTATGTATTTGTTCACCTGAGGCAAGTGCCTCAACCTCGTCCCGGCCCTGTCAGCTCCAGTTAATATTTCTCTCGGTCCATCACTTTCAAAATTCAGATAAACATTACTTTCCCCAAGTTCGTTTATCAAGTCGCCTCGTCCTACTGGTGGTATAGTACCACAAATTACCTATTGTCCAAGAGCCTTAAAATTGCATAAATAATTACAATCTATTTTCGATAGAAACATCATGATCTATGATTTCAGTGGTTATCCCTCCAAATAACGAATGCTGAAATTTTTCTTTGTATGTGCTCGGAAATTGCATTTCAGTAGCGGTATTCTTCAAAACATAAGACCTATGTAGCGCTGAGTCAATGATAGCTCTTGCTTGCTGTTTCTTATTTTTCCTCTCAAGGTAAACATCAGAATTTGTAATAAGACGTTAAGAGCTTCCGACAAATTTGCAAGTGTCTCGTCATGTTTTGGTATCTGTTTATCACCTTCTCTGATATTGCTGTTGGCGCTACTTTCGGGTTTGGACTCGAAGTTGATGTTTTTGCACAAGAGTATGTGGTGCTTTTTACCACAAACTACACGCGAAACTTTTTTCGGACATTTAGCTATTCCATACCCCCTATCCAAACACAAGAAACAGCTGCGACTGTTTTGTACTACGCCTAATCTTTCTTAAACTGACATATTTCCAGCTTTGCTAAGAACGGCTGCCTCAGGACCTGCAAGGAGTTCCCATGGTTCGAATTCCGGACACCGTCCGGGAATTATTCGAACAGCTCATTCGGCGTACGACAGCCGATTTGGACCCATTGGATCTTATCCGATTCTGCATCTGCATCCAAGCAGCAGGACCGGATAAACCCATCAGCACATCTTTAATGGCAGTTTCGACCTTAACAGTCGAAAACATTTTGGCTTCCATCATGAAAGTGCTGCAGTCGAAAGACAAGATTGAACTGGATGCAAGTTTCTCGGAGGACGTGATTACCATCAGACGACATGTCGGTGCCCGATGAAACAGGAGAGTGGTGAATATCTCCATGGAGAGATTGAATAAAAAAATCCATCCTATCTATCCCGTACGATGAGGAAGGGCTATGTTGCGCTAAGGCGATTGTTTATGCCTTGGCCCATTTGAAGAAAGACACGACCACTATTAATGCCTTCAGAGATCGTCGTCTTAGTCCTTGTGAAATGTGCTAAAGAACACCATGTGGCTGCTAGTGTTCCTCTAGGTCCTTGCACGTTTGCAGAGATAGCTATATTTGAAGACCATCTGGAAACTCAAATCGCTGTCTTTTCTTCAGAAAATCGGAACCAGGTTAAGTCATTATTTTTTATCTCAATTATGATATTTCTGTTTTAAAGTACTAGCTTTGAAATTACCTAAATATTTTTCTGCATGTTCCCATATCATAATTTTTAGTTCTTTTCTGTTTTGTACTTCGTTTGTGTAAAATTAATTTTGGTACAAGAATAATTTTAAAAAACAGTTTCAACGGACTGAAAAATTAAACGAGTACCATTATAGTTTAGGATTATGTTATTTGCATGTTAAAAATTTAATGCATGGTGACTTTAGAATTACTTTATGCATGTTTGCAATTCGTATCCATGTTATGGGTAAAAAACTGAAAGTTTTTAGGTTCTTCGATTTTGGAATTTATTTTAGAAAAGGTTTTCGTTTAGAAGATAAAAATATAACGTGAATCTTTATTTTTAAATTAATTAAAATTTCTATAATAACCTTATATTTTATGCACATACGCATAAAATGTATGCATGCGTGAAATTTGCTTAGACGTTAAAAATAAAACTTGAAAATACTGAATACACACTGAATGTTTAAATTAACTTTATGCATGGATGCAATTCGGTTCGATGTTAAAATATAACTTGTAAAATTGAATGCATAGTGAGATTTTAGATTACTTTAAATTGTAGATTACTTTCACATTTTATGTATGAAATTTGTAATTTTTTTTTATTTTTAGAATGTTTAACTCTTATGCATGTAATTCGTTTCGATACTATAAATGCCCCGAGAATTTTTAGATGACTAACTTTATGTATACGTTTCGCTTCGATGTTAAAAATATGACTTGTAAAAATTAAGCGCATGGTGATTTTTTGATTAACTTTATATTTTATATATGTAGCATTTCGTTTAGAAGTTAAAAATATAACGTGGGATAAAAATGAATTTTTAACTTTTAAGATCAATTATATTTTATTGCATGTACGCATAACAATACATGCAAATAAATCGCTTTGATGTTAAAAATATAACTTATAATAATTTTTTATTTTTTGAATATTTTATGCCTGTAATTCGTTTACATGCTCAATGCACAACTAATTTTTAGATCGCTTTATGTATGTAATTAGATGTTAAAATGATTTCTAAAGGGTTCGATTTTTGGAATTTAAGAGAAAAATGTTTGTCTTATTTTAGGTGGTTTATAAAGAAAGGGAAAGGGCTCAACGGATCAATTTATGGCTCCATGATAGGCATTATGATGTCATCAAGTCCGTGAAAGGATTTTTCGGCAGTAATCATTACTGCACGACTTGTGAAAAGGCTTACCAGATGCCGGAAAACCACCGATGTGAAAACGCCTGTCCCATATGTTTGAGGACCGACTGTGGTCCGGGGCAGCTTCAGCGATGCCAGGATTGCGACCGCCTCTGCCGCTTCGGTGCCTGCTATGCAACACACAAAGCCCTGACTGGAAACCAAGAATTTACACTTTGCGATAGAGTAAGTGCTTTGAAAATTTGTGTAAATATAAATCAACATGTATGTGAAATTTTTTTGCAAATTGTTGTGTTGAAATAATTAATTGTCGTTACAGTTTTACCAGTGCAGGGAATGCTGCCAAGTCATTGAGCGCCGTAAGTGCCCCAAGAATCTCCATAAGTGCGGCACCACGAAATGTCCTTCTTGCAAACAATTTGTCGTGGCTGCTGAGCACCGTTGCTATTTGCGACATGTTGCTCCGAAGAAACCCCACGATAAGCTCATCTTTTTTTACTTTGAAACGGACCAGTCTTCGGGGGAACACCTCGTAAATTTCGCGGTGGCTCAGTATGCCGACGGCACAGAGCAGGTGTTCCCGGGCTATGAGGCATGTCAAGATTTCTGTGCCTGGCTGTTTACAGCACAACATAAGAGATGCACCACCGTGGCACCTAACATGAAAGGGTAAATTAAAAATACCATAGTTGCATGCTTTATTTAACTAATACTATTTTTTCAATATTATTCATATTTCTTTTATTTACAGGTTTGACGGTCAGTTCTTTATGGCCTGGCTCTTGGAGCAAGGCACAGCGCCAGAGGTGATTCCTAACGGGTCTATGATCATGTGTTTAAGACACTTTAGTCTGAACATTCGGGTCATAGACTCGTTAAATTTTCTACCGATGGCGTTGGCCAAGCTGCCGGGATGCTTTGGCCTCAGCGAGCTGAAGAAGGGATACTTCCCACATCTCTTTAACTCGCGGGAAATCCAAAGTTATGTCGGACCGCTGCCGGAGACCCACTATTGCAGCCTGGATATTATGACTACTCCAGCTCGACAAGCTTTCATGTCTTGGCACGAAGAAAACAAGGAGGATGTGTTTAACTTCCAAGCAGAGATGCTGGCCTATTGCAGGTATATTTTTTTTCTTCTTGTTTCATTCTTATATTTTATGTTTCGTATATTTCTTTTTTTGTTAGATCGAACGTGGATATTCTTCGTCGCTATTGCCTGGAATTTCGACTTTATTTTTGGATGTGGCGGGTGTGGATCCATTTCAGTAAGTCATTTTCTTAATTCTTTTATACAATAATAATAAAGTTTACAGTTATATTCTTATCGAATAGTCATGGCTAGTGGCTCATACTGTTGTTCTTTTTTCTTTTCAGATACGTGACCATTGCGTCAGCCTGTATGGCAACGTATCGGAGTGGTCACATTCAGCCTAACACGATTGCCATGATACTCACATATGGATACGTCAACTCCACCAATTACAGCCCTGATTCAATCCGGTGGTTGGACTTTGTGGCTGCTTCGAAAGGAATTGCCATTCAACATGCTTTGAACGGTTCCGGAGAGCACACAATCACCGAAATCTCGGTAGACGGTTTCTGCCAAGCAACAGAAACGGTCTACCAGTTTCAGGTAAGAAAATATAACAGTTTTGTTTTCTGTGTGATTCTTTTTAATGATTTTACACTTTTAATGTTTAATTTACATGTTGAACACTATTAATATATATACATATTTGTGTTTTTTAGGGCTGTTTCTTTCACGGATGTAGTTCCTGTTATGACGGTGATATCATTCATCCTTTGAAAGGGGTTTCCATGGTAACCTTGAGAGAGAAGACGGAAGACACAACACGAAAGCTTCGAGCCCAGAGTTTAACAGTCATTGAAATGTGGGAGCATGAATTTCAACGGCAGAAAGAGGAAAATCCAGATCTCCAAGCTTTCCTGAATGACCATCATTTGAGGGACCGGTTGAATCCTCGCGAGTCATTTTTCGGAGGACGGACCAATGCCCTCAAATTGTTCCACGAGGGAGACGCAAAATATGTGGATTTCACATCCCTCTATCCATGAGTTCGTACTTTTTCATTATTATTTCAAAAATGTTTGATTAAACTTTTCTGTATTTATGTACGTTTTTTGTGGGTTTTTTTTCTGACTTTTTGTTTTCATTCACAGGTGAACTAGTATTGCGTCTACCCTCTGGGACATCCCGAAATCATCACGGAAAGCTTCGGGGATATAGAAAACTACTTTGGACTCATTCAATGCTATGTAATTCCTCCACGTAAACTTTATCTTCCGGTACTGCCCTATCGGTGCTAGAAGAAGCTGATATTCCCTCTATGTCGGACCTGCGCCCTTCTTCAACTGCAGACTTCGTGTACCCACACAGACGACGAACGAGCTCTTGTCGGAACGTGGATATCGGAGGAAGTCAAGCTGGCGAAAAAGAAAGGATACCGCGTCACACATGTAAGTACGCTTTTCAAAAATTTTTTAAATCGTCTGTCATAACCCAAATTTATTTTCAATCTTTTGTCATAACTAAAAATTTATTTTTATTCTTTTTTCTAGATTTACGAAGTGTATCATTTCAAAGAATAGTCTATTTCCCTGTTTCGTTCCTACATTGATCTCTTTCTGAAGTTTAAACAGGAAAGTAGGGGATTGCCTTCGGAGTGTGTGACGGAAGAAGCCAGACTGAAGTACATTCGCCAGTATGAAGAAAGAGAGGGCGTCAGGTTGGACGCCGAAAAAATATCGAGAAACCCTGGGCGTCGACAAACTGCCAAGTTGGTCATGAACAATTTCTGGGTGAGGTAAGATGATTTCTTTCGTAATTAAAGATTTTTTGTAAACATTTTTTAATTCGTTGTAATTTCCGCTGGATTTTGTTTTTTCCTCAGATGGGGTATGAATGTAAACAAAGCTCAATTGACCTATGTCCACACGGTGCCAGACTTCAATAAGGTATTGGCGGATCCTACTAAAAAAGTAAGTTTTCTTATCGATTTTATCAATCTATAAACTTATGTATTTTGAGCTTTTAACTCATGACTCTTCTATTTTCAGATCAAAGATGTCTTTCTTCCCACGCCTGAGGTGGCTGCTTTCCAATGGGAATCTGCGAAGGAGTTCGTGCCGCAGGATGCCTCGACCAACATTTTCCTACCGACCTTCACGACAGCTTGGGCTCGTCTCAAGCTGTATAGTGAAATGGAGAAACTGGGTCGAGACGTCCTGTATTACGACACAGATTCTATCATCTACGCTACAAATGGCTGCAATGATCCCCCCTTGGGCAACTTCCTGGGTGAATTTGCGGATGAACTGGAGGGTGATGTGATTACAACTTTCGTCTCTGGTAAGGACCTTTAAAAAGTTTTTTATTGAATATGTATAAAAAATATTTAATGTTTTTCTGTTAATGTTTCGTCATGATTTTGTTTGCTTCTTTCAGAAGGGCCAAAAAATTATGCGTACCAAACAGCATCTGCGAAAACTTGTTGCAAATTTCGTGGGTTTTCATTAAACTTCAGGAATTCTCAGTTGTTGAATTTGGAAACCATCCGAAGTCTGGTCTGCAGTCTTGACCGAAGAGACGTCATACCTCTTCACAATCCCTCCAAATTTACCCGGGAATCTAAAAGGAGAAAGGTGGTCAACAAACCCGAAACAAGACTGTATAGAATTGTGCTCGACAAATGGGTGTTTCAAGCTTACTTCACCACATTACCATTTGGTTTCTAAAAAGGACTTTGAAAAATGTATATTATGGACAAAAAAATGATTATATGTAAAATATACATTATGATACACGATGATGATACATCTAGCATTTGAAAAATGTATATTATGGACAAAAAAATGATTATATGTAAAATATACATTATGATACATCTAGTATTTGTGAGTAAAAAAAATGTATTTAGAGAAAAATAGATAGAAATTTGAATGATAAAATTATGGTGTTTTTCTTTCTTTGGAAAAGATGCCATGTAAGGTAAGTTTTTTCTGATCATTTTTTAGAAAATAATGGTTATGCTTATGTATTCAAAAATTAGTTTAATCGGGAAATCAGGTTAACTTTATCAAAGGAAATAACGTAACACAAATAATCAGTTTTTAACTTTTATTATGAACATTTCATTACAATTTCAGCCACATTTTTGTTTTAGGTTTAGCATACATAGTTTTTACATGGATGAAATGCTTGTTTTTCACGAACTCTTGAGGAAAATTATTCACATTGAGTACATTTTTAAACTCTTCAAAGGCAAAAGGTCTTTCAGTTCTATTTCTCAAGAGAAAGTTTATCAGTTGAACAATGTTGGACCCAGAAAACACATGACCGTCCAAAATGAGTTCTTTATCCTGCGTCCAGGAAATTTGATGCTGTTTTAGAAAATCTAATACTTTTTGCGCCGTTCTTTTCTGTTTCACAGGAACAGTCTGCATAATTTCTTTTTCTGCATCTGTCTCAGAAAGCTGTTCAGGAGCTTGCTTTTCAGACGCATTCACATGAGGAAACGTAACATACTTTTTCAGAACTTGGATGTACAATTTAGACTTTTCTTCATCGTCCATTTTCTTTTTTAAGATATTTTGAATTTGGGTATCTTAATCACTCAAATATTCATCTTCAAATTGCTGCATACGATCCAGGGGTACCAGAGTGAATTTCTTACTGTGTTCCATGGAGAAGAGAGGATAAAACACTGACTGCTGCAGGCATCCGGAAAGATAGAAAACCGGCACCTTTTTGAACCAAAAGACGTCTTTTCTTAAAAAGAGGTACTTTTTTGTCCGCTAATTTCCTTAAAGTTCTTTTAAAAGAGACGAGTCGATTTTTGACGCGTTTGGTGATGGGTACGACTCCTTTTAGAAGATTTAAAACACATTCACAAACAGATTTGATGAGATGATTCGGACACTTTTTCAGTACAGCTGCTTTTATTCGGCTTTTTCCTAACAGTTTTAGATAATCCACATCCTTCAGATGAGACATTCTGATGACAAATGAGCTCTTCTTCTTGCACACTTTCTTTTATATAGGTAGCAAATGCAGCCACTTTGGTTAAAGCACAGCAATTAAATCCTTTTGCATGAATCGAACATGATAAAGAATGTTCCTTTTTAAAATTTTCTATCTTAGGACAGTCTAGATTTATGATGTCTCTACATAATAAATTTTCTAAAAATAATTTCTTTTCTAGTTCTTTCACGTGTATAATAGAATAAATAAATGACAAATATTGCAAAATAATACGAATATGAGTATAAGGTAACAGACCATCATTCCAATCATGTGTTGACGATTTCTTGTGACTCAAGCAAAACACTTTTACTGAGATCGTGATAATGTTTTCCAAGGCTGAGGGGGTAAAAATGACCAGCAACTGTGATATCCTTCATGCACGGAGTAAAAAGCTAATTCTTTGACAATGTAACAATGAGGCATCCACTGAAAACCTTCGAACTCGATCACTATGGGAGAAGACATGTTAGCCATTTGACGTCTCAAACTGATATGAACTATCGGGGCTGGTAGACATAGTATTTATCCCCAGGAAAGATGCCTGTACGAAGGCGAAGCGTTTCACTTGTTTCAGGTCGTAAATCAATCAGCAAGTAACTGAAAGGTGTTGAAGTAGCATCCTGAAAAATTTCTTGAAAGGCCTTTTCCGGAGAACATTTGTCTAGCTAAATGCATAACTTGACTTTTATCTCTAGGATTTTTGTATAAGACAAGATAATGGGAATTTAAATGAATATTTCTCATCTCCTTGCCTTGGTGAAAAAGATTTTGTGTTATGAAAATGACTGACAGGTTTCGGTGATGACTTCCATTTGTAAAAAGTTTGCTTAAGCGAGTATCACTTGCTAATTCAGATATCAAATCTGCAGGTTATATGGAAATCCTTCTTCAAAGTTTACATTTTTCATGGCATTAACAAGAGGTTGATAACTTCCGTAGCAATAAATAATATTGGTTGGCATGGGATGGAACATTTTATGATCTATCAATTTCTTCACAAAAACCGTTTTTCCCGAATCAGTGGGTCCGCTCAGAAGACAAGTAGAAGGATGTACTAACTTGGGTAGTTCCATTTTTGGAAATGAGAGGAACTTTAAAAACATTGACTTTACAGAAAATCTCTAAGCAGCCTTTAAGGATGTTGGCAACCAGAAGACATTCGCTCCTTGAATCCACAATATTTTTCATAAATTCAAAACAGTGATTTTTGAAAACATGTAAAGAGCACTCATAAACGCACTCACAAATCGTTTCTCCGCAATGTGTGTGATTTTAATAAAAATTCGAAAATTCGTGGCATTTGATAAATCCTATTGAATCAATCTTTTGATATATCTAATTGATTTCAAGTGTAGTTTTATTTTGAAGACAGTTGAAATCTTGTTTAGCAGCATCCCATAGCAGATGAGTCCAAAGTAGGATACCCGTACTTGAAAATATCCACACCACTGAAAAAACACCAACAATCGTTTGTCGTCCCATGTTCGTGTTTGTGATTTTTTTTTACAAACTGTGATCTCACTATGTATGGAGAGACCTTTTATACCCCAAAAAATGCGTGATCTTTAACCCTTATCTTAAACAAATATAGTTATATGAATAAAGTAATATTTTATTTAAATAGGTGTAGAAACAATGCAAAGAAATAAAAGACACAAATTGTTTTTCAAATTAAAGCAACTTTATTTTTTAAAAATCATGCTTACACCATTTCGTTTTTTGACAAATTGAAATATTTGGAAGTCGTGATTCTTTCCAGCTAAGGGTGATACAATGAGTTCCATACAAAGTCCTTGAGTTTAATAATAAAATAAATACAATAATGTCCACATACATTAGAAGTTAAACTCTGAACCGATATCTTGTTCCAGCAAACATGGCGATATTTCTTGACAAAGGATGTGATATCCTTTCCATATACTTCAGGCGGGAGCCCATAAGAGTCAAAAAATTCTAGAGTCTGTTTGTCTGCAATGTAGACAGCTAGCCAATGAGTTCCTTTTTCATCATGTTTATCATTATTCAGCACCAGTGCACAGGGCAAACGTTGAATCGCAGGTATTTTGTCACAAGGGAAAACACCCGCATAATATCTCAAAGAAATAGGATCTCGAGATAAGATTTGATGAATCTGTGATGAATTCATCAGTTTCCAAAATCGTACAGAATATTTCGAGCTTTATTGATTTCTATCAAATTTACAAATTCAGCGTACACTAATAACGTAACAGTTTGTTGTAGGGGAGTCCCAAATTTTATTTCTAATCTGAAGTTGCTGTGTCGAACCAGATTTAAATAAAAGCCATCACAAAGGTCTGGTGACAGGTCGAAGCGAAATAAGGAATATCTTTTTGAAAATTCTGATCTTGAAAGCTAAAGTCCTCTGTCGTCTGCATTCATAAATAAATTCTGGTAAGCTCGTATGAAATGATTTTTATCAAAATTAGGCCGAAAAGGATTATGAGGTACCGGCTGACTGCCCACATAAACGCCGATAAAGTTCATATTATAATGCTTGAATTCAAAAGGAGACTTTTTATAGTTTCCGTTAAATGCATCATTATCGACACATGCCACCACAATACGATTAGGCATTTGACCTATGAAAATGTTGCCTTTGATAAAACTCATATTTCCCGTTGGAATAGGCTTTGCAGAGCACTCTATTAATGGGATATTTGGCTGTCGATTTTTCTAGGCTTTTGGCATGTCTTAGCACAACACCCGGACTGACTCTCACTTTTCTTACAAATAAAGACGCTTGTTCGAGTAAAACTTTAAATTCATCTTCGCCCAATAAACAAAATTCAGGTTTGCTGCGTATCAGTTTAATTTTCATATCCACCATATTCAGCAAAAGTCTTTCCTGATGAAACATATCCAAGTGCAATCGGCCAATCATATCAACCGAAGCACTCAGTTTAAGCAATTCTGCTCGTTGGTTGAATCCTTCATTCGGCTGAGTGTCTTGAGTATCAAAAACGTTCATACGTCCTGCTGTATCTTTGAAAAACAATTCTGATGACAGTTGAGATGTTTTCGTATCAAAACCATGATTCAGTAATTTTTCTACCATGGCTGTGTAAGGATACGTGTTATTACTGGTGGAAACGAGTCTTTCATTTAAGCTAATATCCACTTGAGAAAACATAGAATGTAAAAAGAGATTGACAGGTCCCACTTTACTTTCAGCAGTGATTGGCTTGCCATTATTTTTTTTAATTTTCACTTTGACATAGAGTTGTGTCTGTGATAAGTCAAGGTAGTCGTCTCCGCTTTCAGAAACATTGAACTCGACAGGACTGCCTTCCGATACATTGGCTAATGGATGAAATTCAACCCACTGACCTTTTTCGATAACTGTTTGTGTGGGAGGTAATGAAAATAAATCCAGTTCGGATTTTGGGCATTCCGGAGAATCTTTTAACAGAAAAGCCATTACGAGTCAAAACTATCACGTCGTTGCACCTTCCTGGCTTTACACGAAATGAAGTGTTTGGGGATTTTACGCTTCCTTTTAAACCTTCCGTGACCGATCATCTCCTCTGCTTTCTGAACTGCTTTGCTCGCTAATTTTTTGCCAGCTTCTTTAGATCTGGCTTTGAGAGAGACTTTAAAATGTTCTCCTGACAATACGTCGTTTGCAATTTGTTTTCCAGTCCGCAAAGCTTCTTTTCCAACTGTTTTGGCTCCACTGATCAAAAAAGCCATAGCACTGCGAAACAGCTTTGCAAAAAATCCACCAATACCATAACCTTTCTGTAAAATGGTTCCTTGATAGTAAGGTAATCCAAATCCAGTTTGAGCTAAATAATAATCTTCAAATCTTTTCGTGCAACACGTATAAGGCACTTACATGTTTGATGCTTCTAATCTTGCATACACGATGCAAATGAAATAAATTTGCAGATGAATGCTTCTTTTATAGAATTTGTCTCAGACAAAAATGCACCACAAGAAATACTTTGCCACTTTCGAATGGTACTAAGTCTCCAGAATGAAGTCTTATGTCAGTATGTATAGTCTGAAATGCTGACGGATAACTGGCAAGTAAATGGGTCTGGGATAATGAGCGTTTATGATGTCTTCGTCATTTCATTCTACGGTGACAGTTTTTAACAACGGAGCGTGTACATCTTCCAGAATTTGAGGCTCTACGAGATCGCACTACACATACATGACAGGAAAAGATACTTTGGGATCGGCTACAAAAGGACTTTGCTCCAATCCTTGGTAAACATCCGGCACTAACCCTAGAAGCTCAGCTAATCCTTCGTGAAGAATGACTTTCCAGTTTTCGTCTGTCTTAATGGTCACTTTTTCGTGACAGGATGACAACTGAATTCAATCTTATTTTTATGGGAGGTTATTTTCATGGCTTTTAATAAATCTGGTATCGTTTCATAACATCCTGGAAGCACTCTTTGACCTTCCAAAGTTCCATCACCCAAATCAATTCTGTTATATATGTTGTCAAGTATGATGAGTCCTCGTCAAGTGGCAGTTGCCAAAATCCATTCTTGGCATCCAAAATGGTAAATAAATTACATCCTTGGAGTTTTGTCATAAGAGCTTCTGCTGTAGGAATTGGATAATGAGGTCTTTGGATAGCCTCATTAAGCTGCCTTGGATCTAGACAAATTCTCAATTTCTTTGGCGTATTTATCACAACCATGTTGCTCACCCATTCTGTAGGCTCATCAACTTTCGCTATGATGCCAGTTTCAACCATTCTGTTTAGCTCCTGCTTCCATTTTTCGCTCAAAGCAAATGGCACTTTACGTGGTGGCCCTAGGATCGTCGTCAGTCGAAGAACATTGCAAGTTGTTGCGGAAGACACTTACAATAGCCAGAAGTGCTAATCTAAAATTTAACATCGAGAAGACACAGCTATCTCGGACCTCTGTAACTTATTTAGGACATATACTGTCTGATAAAGGCATTGCACCTGATCCAAAGAAGATCCAAGCAATTGAAAAATTTGCAGAACCAAAAGGCCGAGAGGACTTGCAGCGATTTCTAGGAATGGTGACATACTTAGCAAAATTCACTCCTCAGTTGCCAAGTCTAACTCATTCATTAAGGCAACTGTTGAGAAAAGACAGCGAATGGTTATGGGATAAAAACATCCAAAGAGACTATGAGCACCTAAAACAGATGATTGCGCAAGCCCCATGTTTACAGTATTTTGATGAAAGCAAACCTGTAACTGTGTCAGTAGACGCCAGTAAATATGGAATTGGAGCGGTTCTCCTACAAAATAATCAACCTGTGGCATTTGGATCAGCATCATTGACAGAAACGCAGCAAAGGTATGCGCAGATTGAAAAAGAACTCTTAGCAGTTGTATATGGGTTATAACATTTCAATTACTATACGTACGGAAGACATGTAACAGTGCAGACTGATCACAAACCATTACTAGGCCTTAGTAAGAAACCTTATGATACAATCTCACCTCGTCTTCAGCGCATGCTCCTCAAACTGAACAGGTATGATTTGAAATTGGAATATGTCCCAGGAAAAGAATTGCTAATAGCTAATGCCCTGTCCAGAGCACAGTCAACTGTTGACACCTTTGATGAAACCTTCACTCGAGAAGCCACTGTTAATGTAAGTCTGTTAACACAAGCCTATCCAACAAAATGGCAGAAATCGTAAAAATGACAGAAAAGGACCCTGAATTGCAAGATGTGTTATTTGATAACAAAAATGGATGGCTAGAAAGAAGCAAAACAAGGCCAGCAGCACAACCTTACTGGCATTGCAAAGAAGAGCTTTATACTACAAAGGATGGAATAATTTGTCGATGACAACGACTAGTTGTGCCAGCATCTCTTAGGAAAGAAATTATGAAAAAACTGCATGTGTCTCACAAAGGTATAGTTTCTAGTAAAGTTAAAGCTAGAGAATATTTTTACTGGACTAACATCAACAAAGATGTGGAAGAATATGTTTCCAAATGTGCAATATATCAGAAACATCAACAGGCTAATCAGAAAGAAGTTCTTTTAGACTGTGATCTACCTGAGAGACCCTGGCAAAAAGTTGCCTGTGATTTCTTTTACCTGAAAGGACAACAATATCTGTTAATGATAGACTACTTTTCAAAATATGTAGAGCTGAAACCACTTAAAAGTATAACTGCTCAAGCTGTAATGACTGTTATGAAGTCCATTTTTGCAACACATGGAATACCAGAGAAGCTCATCACTGATGGTGGACCACCATACAACTCGGAAGCATTGCGGAAATTTCTTGAAGAATGGGGTGCTATGCATAACATCACATCACCAAATTTTCCTAGAGCAAATGGGCAAATTGAAAGATCTGTCCAAACTCTCAAGAAGTCTCTGAGCAAAGCTGCGGAAGAAGGAAAAGACTTGTATATTGTTTTGCTAGATTACAGAATTCAACCTGCAAAAGATTTGCCATCCCCAGCTGAATTATTAATGGGAAGAAGATTGAGATCTTTTCTGCCATCACATCCTAAAGCACTGCAACCAAATTTTAAATAAAAGGTGCAAGTAGAGCTTTAAAAAAAGGCAGATGGTGCAAAAGAAATATGCTAATAAACATGCAACCCAGCTTTCAAAACTTTATGAAAATGATAAAGTGTGGTTCAAATGGAAAATTAAAGAGCCTTGGAAACAGGGTATGATCATGAAGACAGGTCCTCAACCAAGATCTTATGTCATAAAAGCTAATGATGGAACTGTGTACAGGAGAAACCGACATCACATTCGTAAAGACAAATCTATGTGTAAAACTACAGAGCGGAACAGAACAGCAGGAGATTTGTTAGGACTTGGTCATTCAACACCGGATCAACCTGTTCTTGCAGTTGATGATAAGCAGGATCCACCTAAGGAACAGGAAAGTGATTCTACTAAACATTCTCAAATGCCAGGAAATATGTCAACTGAACCAGTGTTAAGACGATGAAGTAGAAATAGAATAAAACCCCTACGATATAGAGACAATTAGGAAGAACATATTGATGTCATAAAATTATATTTATAGACCAATTATGGAATTTAATGTACTGTTCAGAACTCTAAAATATCAGTTTAATTAGTAAGTTGTAATGTTAAAGATTTAAGTGAGTCATCAAGGTATGTAATTTTGCTGTGTTCTCTGAAGTCCACTGTTAAGTAATAATTTAATGTCAAAATGTTTTCTTAAGTTTATTGCTAAGTAAGTAATGATTTAAAATAATTATTGTACTCTTTTAGTAACATGCTCCAGTCTTGTTCTAAAAATAAAAAGGGCATGTTAGATATTAATTACTATGCTTGCCGATAAATGGCAGTACCTCTAACCTTACTAACTAGACAAGTGTACGGCATTTTGGTGCTGCGTCACTCTCGTGACTTGCCGCTGACCATGTAGTATCTATGTCTTACTTGTATATACGTAATCTCATCTAATCTTATAAATAAAGAGCCGTTTATCTATCTTTGACGAGTCAACATATATAACAAATTCAAAATAAATTATTGTCTTTTCGGACGTTATACTACGTATGAGGGTAAATAAAGTCTACAAGACATAATTCCCATTGGCCATTTAAATCAATCGGAGTGGGAAGTTGAGTGGTAAAGTGTGATATTTTGTTGTCTGGAAAAAAACGCATGAAGCTGTCACTGATCAGTGTGATAAAAAAGACATGTTTCGTTCAAATGGAAGGTAAAACAGAATGTACGGCCTTCTCACATCCTCACAATATCCTTCTCACATCCTCCACGCAAGCATTGAAGCTTTCAGGGTACCTCTGAAATTTCACAAAATATTCCACTTTCCCACGACGTTTCCTCTTTTTTAAAACTTTTTTAACGGGGTAATAACCAGAGTCCGAAACTTTTTGAGGTTCTTGTTTGTAAAATGTTCCTTGTATAGCTTCTCCTGCTAGATCTTTCAGTTTGTAGACAACAGGAATCCGTCGAATAATTTTATACATTGTAAAAATTTCTCTTGTCCAATTTTGTTCGTATCCTTTCTCAAAGAGCATTTTTCTCGGCTGATGCGCACCGTATCTCCAATCTTTAAATCTGCTGGAATAGGTACTTGTGCTAGTTGCTCTCCGTACAATGTTTTCCAAATTTTTTCTTGATTTTGTAACGTAACCGACGCAGGTTCTGTCTTAATACTACAATGCCATGTACGGTTATAACTGAATATGAATTTATCTATAACATCCAAATACTTTCGTGTATTCATTTCGGTAAAGTATTTCCACATTTTTGTTTTTAGAGTTCGATTAAATCGTTCTACAACAGAAGCTTTCGTTGCATTATGCGTCGTGAAAAAGTGAACGTTTCTCTTTGTCAAAAAATTTTGAACTTGTTTATTGGCAAAATATTTCGCTGCATCTGTTTGTAATGATTCAGGTGTACATTCCGAAAATATCTTTTCGAAAGCAGATTTGATGTACGCAGATGTTTTATCTTTGAGAGGAATAGCCCAAGCGTATTTGGAAAGGATATCTATAGAGATCAGCAAATATTTGTATCCATCATTAAAAGAGGCCAAGGATTGCATATCCACTAAATCAGATTGAAATTGTTCGTTTAAGCCTCCTACGATGACTCTGTTCCTGGGAAACTTGTGCCTCAAAGGCTTGTGCAAAGTATAAGAATCCTTGGTTATTAGCTATTTCTGGATGTCTTTTATTTTTACGCGACCTTTCAAAGCACGATGCAAAGCAGCAACACCTCCGAAACTTGGGAGGACCTGTGGATCCCGATAGGTCTCAGCCAGAGCTACGTTCATTGCAACAGTTGTTATGATCTAAGCGTACACTGATATTTATTTATATATATTTAACTAGAACAGGGAAATAATGAGAGAGTTTCTAATAACTTGCCTATGTAAAGATTCTACAAATAAGTCTGACACATGTATAAGAGAGAAAATGAATGCTACTTAACATCCCCAAGGTTGAACAAGTAATGATACATATGTTTAAGAACCACCATATTTATACTCTATAAAAATCCATAGATGTTTCCTAAAAATGGTTTTCAAAAATTATGACAGTGTTAATTACAGACTCATTCTTTTAAATAAGGTCTGGACCTGGAGACAGTCATGAGATCGTTGTAAAATAAAATTCTAAATATTATATATAAATATAAAATATTCATAGTATTCAATACCTAAGACACCATTTGTAGTATAAAATGTATTTCTTACTTCGTCGAGTACATAGTTTAAACACGCAGATTTTAAAAAGTCCTTGGTAATGAAGTGAGCAGGTTTCAGTAACATTAAATAAGATTCTTCACCCCAAATATTTCCGTAAAATTGTCTGGCGATGTCAACAGCATTGAATCTCAGAGCAATGGTATTCACAGTTTCTGTTTTATGAACCAGTTCTGCACAGTCTATGTGATTGGGCTATTTTAGTTCTTCTTGTTGGTTAAGAAGCTCTTCAAGCGACGTCTTTAAAATGGTTTGGAGGCGTGCTCTTCCCATGGAAATGTCGAAGGATTCTGTAAAATTTTCCTCCTTAACAGGTTCGTCGGATATGCTTCCGTAGGCTTCACAAAAGTTCATGTTTTGATAAACGAGATTGGTGATCACTGATACGGATAAAGTTGTTCATCAGGTCTTCCACTGCGTAGTTGTAATGCTAAGGCTAATTTTTTCATCTCCTTGAGCAGACGGTTGTTTCAGAGTGAAATGGGAATCCTTATATGTGACCACAAAGTTCTTGGGCAATTCCAGATTCAGTGTCAGCACGTCTTGTTCATCCACTGTCATGTTGGTTGCGAGAACATTCAAACACCAGTTCACTCCACGTCTCATCGGATAGTAAGCTTTACCATATTTGGCATACTCTCGGATGTGTGCAGTCACTTTTCCCTTGTAAATGCTGGGTCTCACAAAGACATTGTTTCCCATATGAACGAGCTCCTGTGGAATAGCGTCTTCAGTAAAAAGTTCTAAAATTCATTGCGCTGAAAGAAAAAATAAATCAGTTAGTATAGAATACATTAAAAATGGGATCACATACACTATAAACTTTAACATATAAACTTTTCGCAAATACATACTTTTTTCTCGAAATGGGTTGTTTCTTCTGCTTTTCTTTTGGCACAAGGGCTAGCTGATTTTCTTGAACATCATGGGCGCGAACAAGGTCTTCATGGCTCAACACTTTATCGTTCAAAGGCATAGGTTCTTTCTCAAATAGGTTTTCCATTTGAAAATGTAAAGACAAACTAAGCACACATTGCAACTATTTAAAAGGATTAAAATTCTAAAAAAAACAGTATTTTTCACAAAAAAGTTACTTCTGGTGCGTTGTGGTTCCGTGACTGATCCTTTCGAAGCACTGAAATATGATAGACGGTGGTGAAAGCAAAAGCAGGTACGTACATTGAAGGCGACAGCAAGGAAAGAAATACAGAATGTTTCTTGGGATAGTCTCATGTCGGGTAGCAACTCTTTTTTTCATCTGAATGGTGATTGGCTTAGAGACGGTGAGGTAATGTTTCAAAGAATATGATTGGTCTACAGAAAAGTAACCGTATACCTGAGCGGAGGCATACAAAGGTGTAATACGGCAGACACCATTTTGTAAAAAAATATGCCCAAACAAGAAAATCGTCATTCCAAACACGCGGTTTAAGAGTTCGTTGCCATAAACAAACAAATATTGTCGTTGCCACAAAAAATAAAAACTTTGAAACATAGGGTCGTTGCTACAGAATAGCAATGAAACTTTGAAAAATCCGTCTACGTCACTTCCGGGGGAAAATCCAATCTGTTTACATCACTTCCGGTTGTCACGTGGTCCAAGATGGCGGCGGCCAGGCCCCTTTTCTCTGACATCACTTCCGCTGCACGAGTACCTCCGGCTACTACTGTAATGTGTAAAATTCATTTAATCTAAAATATTTTCATAATGCATCATCTCTATTTTCCAATCCTCTTTTATGTGTTCAGCTTCTTTTCTTCAAAATTTTGAATAAATTATTTCATTTTCATCATATTCTATAGACGAGTTCTGTTGTCTCATCCATTCATCAGTACCTGAATTATCAAACGCTTTTCTTCAGGAACCAATGATCACAAGATCTGTTTGCACTCCATGCTGCTGCATCCGACAAGCTAATTTTTCTGTCGCTTTTCATTGATATCTATTTCCTGTAGATAAAATCAGTGATGAAAAAAATGTGTGCCTTTGTATTGTCTTCATTGTTGCGAAAATGCCTTAATACAACGATTCTCAACCGGTTGTACGCAAGAGAAAAATAGGTGGTACGTAAATAAACAAAGAATTTTTAACTATTAAATGCAATAATTAAATACCTCAACATCCTGTTTAAGTTTTTCCTCTAACACTAGCAAATTTACGCGATCTGAGCTTTCTTCAAGGTCAATAGCCGCTCACAGACTTTAGCAAAATAATCGGTTTTTATTTTCACAAATATTCTTTCAGCCACAGATAGAACAAAATTTGTCATAAATGATGTTTTTGAAAGGAGTAACAGAAACGGATGTTGTATTTAATAGAAAATAAAAATAAGTTCCTATAAAAAGATAATAGTATCTCATTAATCCTTTTAGAGTTGATCGATTGATTTGCATGTCTACACTTTACGTCGCCACCATTTCCAGGCCATATTGCTCTGTTTTCAGTTAGAATAATTTTTTACGTCGATTTGCTGTCTCTAAACAGCAAGTATTTTGTCTTCTTGTTGCTTTGCATTCCTTACTTTTCTCCGCGATTTAAGAATACCGTCGTTTGTTTTTGAAGAACTCATAATATCTGGTTGTAAGGAAAGTTTTCCACAAAAAAATTTTCTTAATAAATTTAGAAAAAAAATATGACAGCAGTACCTTTAGTGCGGGTAGTAAGTAATCACCAACCAAATCTACGATTTTCTGCCAACGTTTTGGTAGTTTTTCAGAGCCTTCGGCCCAGAAACTTCGTGGCCGCGAGTCCAAAACTAGATCAACCTCATTTCGGACGTCCTGCGCAGGATGGAAGATAGCAGCAGCAGCGTGTAGCTGCACGTGTGAAAAAAGGTAGATATCCGAACGAGCGAAGTCGGGGCTATATGGTGGTTCTGATGAAAGATCCCACTCGAGTGCGTACAGAGTCCAGCTGATGTACGGAGACACATGTGCTCTTGCATTATCTTGATAGAACATTACCTTTTAGCGCTGGAACTCAGTTCGACGTTTTTCTATGATAGCAGCGTCAACATGGACTAGCATCTCGCTGGACACCTTACTGTCGAGGATTTTACCTTGTGAGGCATATTTTAACTTCGAACTGTTTTCTATCAATTCTTGTTTCCACTTACAGGTCCCTACCAGAATGATTTTTTAGAATTATGTTGGATGCAAATGAGTTAGAAGTAGTATTTAAGGAAAGTTCAACTAATTTCTATAGAGAGTGCTAGGAATCCTTAGTTGCGCGTGTTTGCCTTCTGGCTAAATCTCCCTTGAAGCTGTTACGCTCGGCTGTATATTACGTGCCTACCGATATTCGACGGCTAGTTTAAGGGCCAACTACATTAAATACCTGTGTTTAGCTTCGACTAAGTCTCGTTTTACTTAATTATAGTTCAGTTCCTTTTTCTGAGTTAAAACCCGGGTACAGGCTTCCTGTAAGCCCGAGAAGGGGCCGACTGTTATTCTTATTTGAGTGAATAAAAGGGTATTTTAACCCTTGTTTTGAACTCAGCGATAAGTCGCTACATAGTTCAATAGCCTCGACGTTCTTCTTAAACAAAAGAAGTTAGGAATCCTACAACCTTTTTTCAGATACCATTTGTGGATAATGCCAAAGCAATCCCACCAGATCCAAAGCATAATCTTTTTGTTATTCAAATTGCACTTTGCGACGTTGCCGACAGGGAGCAGACCAACCTCCCTTTTCGGTCTGCGTTGTTGAAGTGAATCCATTTTTTATCACAAAAGATGATTCGCTCCAGAATTTTGTCATTGCATTGATATTCGAACAGATTAGTGCAGGTTTTATGTCACTTCTTCGAGACATTCAATAAAAAAAGGTAAGAAAATTTCACTCACTTTCGAATCCGGGGCTGAGCTCTTGAAATCCGTATTTTCTTCTTTGCTAAGCTGACGCCTCAAAAATATTCAAAGACAACAGTTCGGATTAATAATTCCTCTTTTAGAATTTTAAATGATTTTAATTAACAAAAAATAACTACACTAACAACAACAATTATTACATAAATTTAGATTATATAGAACTAATCCCATTACATGGGCCGTAAATTAGTTCGAAGTTTCATTCTCCGAGGCCTAACAAGCTCTGAAAAGCGAAGAAGCAATAATGACATCGGCATGTTGCCAAAAAAGTTATTCCATGATTTGTGGGAGGAGCCAAGCCTGATAGAATCAGGGAGTTTATGACATCCTCCCACCTTTGAGTTTTTTAATGACAAAAACTCAAAAAAATATATATATAAATAAATAAAAATGAGTCTTAAAGTTTAAGTCTCTGAGGATGTCTTAGAGTTCGTCCTCTACGAGAAGTGGAAATCACACGGTTCTTTTGGTCTGCAGGAATTCGTTCTCGAATGTCACATGAGTCAAGGATGTTGACTTCTAGTGAATAAAGTCTTTGGACTGGTCTAATGAAGGTACCAAAGTGTGTCTTGACTTCTACTACACGAATTCTTCCATCTTTGCCTGGATAAGTTTTTACCACTTTAGCCAAAGGCCAATTAATTCTCTTTATCTCATTATCACCAATGAGTACGATATCTCCTTCTTTGATCGATGATTCTTTACGAACTTTTGAATAATCTTTCAGTAAACCTAAATATTCATTTCGGAATCTGTTTCTTAGATCTTGACGTATCTTCCTTCTATAAACAAATCTCTTTTCTATCTTTTCAGAATCAATCACATCAAAGTCTGGTACTCCAATTTCTCTGATTTCTTGGAGAAACATTGATGGGGAGAGTGCTATTAAGTCTTCAGGATCCCCTGAAAGATAAGTGAGGGGTCTGGAGTTGATTATGCTTTCTGCTTCACACAATATAGTTACTACTTCCTCTTCATTTAAAAATGTTTTTCCGAGTACTTTTCTGAGAACGTTCTTCAACATTCCTACTAGTCTTTCCCAGAATCCCCCCCACCAAGGGGCTGATGGAGGGCTGAACTTCCACTGAATTTTTTTCTTAATCGCGAAGTCTTCAATTTTATTCCAATCGATGGCTTTCAGAGCGTTGGACGTGCGGACAAAATTTTTCCCGTTATCAGAATAAATGGTAGTAGGACGACCTCTTCTTGCGATGAATCGGCGGACGGCCAGGATGAAACCGTCGGTTGACAAAGAAGTAACTAATTCCAAGTGGATTGCTAGATGTAAAAAGAACAATCCAACATTTCTTGTTTTCTTTTAAGTACAGTGGACCACAAAGGTCAACTCCAATGACTTCAAATATAGCCGCGTCTCTTACACGATCTTCAGGAAGAGGTATACTGATTGTTTCTAGAGGGCGAATCGAAAACCTTTTACATTTTATGCAGCTTCTAATAACTTGCCGAACTGTTTTCCTATTCTTGATAATCCAGTAATTTTCTCTGAGATTTGGCATTAATATTTGCGTACCAGCATGTTCAAGTTCTACGTGTTTTTCCATAATTAATTTGTTAACCAGTTGATGTTTATTTGGCAATAATATCGGAAACCTGAATGTCTCCAAATCCTTTCTTGTGGCAACTCTTGTTTCCACTCTTAGCAATCCATCATTACCTTTGATAACCTTCAAATTCAGATGTTTTCCGTCACTGAAACTTTCTAATTGTATTTCTTTCAAAATCAATTTTTCTGCTTCTTGAATTTCGAAAACCTCCAATTTTCCTTTCTTTCGATCTTTTTTACCTTTCTTCAAATTTCCACAAAATCTTAGTACGTATGCCATGATTCTCGTAATTTTACCAAAAGATGATATATCTTCGAAGAATTTAAACTTGTTTATCTGTGAATTCGTGGCAGAAGTAACAGTCTTTCTTTTTTCAGCGTTAACAATTTCAAAGTCTGGATTAACTTCTATGTTTGACCAGTTCTTTTTAAGATTTCTCAGTCAATTAGGACCATTCCACCATTTAGATTTCGCTAAAGCATCTGCACTGCATCCTCGAGAGGGAATATCAGCAGGATTTTGTGATCCTGGAACATAATGCCAATCATCTGGATTTGATAGGTTTCGTATTTCTTTGACTCGATTTGACACGAAGACTGCCCAGTTCTCTGATTTTTTTATCCAGTAGAGAGCGTTCATAGAGTCTGACCAATAAAAAGTTGGTAAAGAGGGAAGTTTTAAATCTTCTTTCACTGTACGAGCTAGCCTTGCCCCAATTGTGCAAGCAAGGAGTTCGAGTCTGGGGATTGAAATGGGTTTCAGGGGGGACACTCTGGATCGGGCTTGCACAAGCTGGCATGAAGCAGAATTTCCATTTTCAGTCCTTAGAAAAATACATGTAGCATAAGCTGCTTTACTTGCATCACAGAACACATGAAGACTTAAATTCTTGGAGGTTTCCGGATCCTCTATCATGCATCTGGGTATAGTAATAATTTTCAAAATATTAAGCTGTTTTCTCCACTTTTGGAATTTTTCCCCAATTGATGTAGGTAGTGCAGAATGCCACGTGACCTTTAATTTCCAACATTCCTGTAGCATAATTTTTGGTATTAAAGTTACAGGACAAATAAATCCAATAGGATCGAAAACCCTATGAACCAATGATAATACTTTTCGTTTTGTAAAGATTTCCCCCTTATGTTCATCATCTTTTATGTCTACAGAGAGCAAATCTTCATTTAAGTACCATTTTAAGCCCAAAACAGGGACGCTGCGTCTTTCGATAGGCATTGAGTTTTCGGTTTGTGAGCTAAAATCATTGTGCTCCCACCCTCTAAGTTCGAATTTACCCTCTTCCAAAATTGTTTGGGATTCAACCATCAGTTTCTCCAATTTTTCTTTGCTGTTGACACTGCATACCAAATTATCTACATAAAATGATTCTAAGAGAATATGTGCAGTTTCTTTATAATGGTCTGGAACATTCTTTAGGTGGAATTCTAACGTGGCCCCTAAAAGAAATGGGCTTGATGATATCCCGAATACAACTCTCTGGTGTTGATAAGTTATGTTTTCGCCTTTTCCCCCTTCTTTCCAATGAAATCTCAAAAAAGGTCTGTCACGATCTTGTAGCCGAATTTGTAAGAAAGCTCTTTTTATATCTGCAATTATTCCAAATTTACCGTATCGAAATCTATTTATCAAAGAAGGTATGAGCTCGATAAGAGTTGGACCTTTTACCAAACAGTCGTTGATTGATGGCAATTTTTTTTTCTTTAGCAGAACCGTCGAAAACAGGGCGTACCTTAGTGGTTGAATTTTCTTTAAATACTGGCCTATAAGGCAAATAATGTTCTTCGGCTATTTCCTCATAAGGTTCAACCCTTCTGATGATATCTTCTCTCTCCCAATCATGAAACACTTCCTCGTAATCGTGCAATTTTCCGATCTTTTCTAATGATTTGATGCAGTTCGCAAGTCGTGTTTCAGATATCTTTCTGCAACTACTAAGAGGGGGGTGTTCCTTTATCCATGGTAAATTTACCTATAACGGCCTTCTTTATCTCTTTTAACATTTTGAAGAAAATGTAATTTCGCGGCCTCTTCTAAATCCTTTTTAGACCAGTCTCCCCCCACGACTCTCATACCCACAGTGTCCAGTCGCCATAATTCTGATATATCCAGATCGCTAATATGGAAAGTGAGCAGCGTCTCACATCTGCTAGTATTATCTCCAGATTCTCCCATCAACGTCCAGCCTAAGCGTGTATGCATGGCAACCAGATTATCAGATATCTGCTTGATTTTACCCGTAAATAATTTTCCAGCAAAGTCAGCCCCAATTAAAATATGTATTTCATCTGGATCATTTTCATATTCAAGTAAGTATTTTCATTAATACAGATATCACTTACTAAAATACCAGAGTGTTTAATCTTATTGATAATCTTAGAATTACTGATCTTGGGTATAGATAGACAAATTTTTTCTTGATCCATAACATCTAATTCGCAAATGAAACTCTTATCAATATTACTTATGTTAATGCGATATTTTTTGTGGTCTTCCTTTTTTTCAACGCCGCCAAATAACTCATGGATAACAGTATCCTCTCCCAAACACTCTAGTCCTAAAGTAACTGCCAAGAATTTACTGATATAAGATTTCACAGATCCACTGTCAATTAATACTCTAACGTAATAATCTAAACCATTTACATTAATACATACAACCAGAGTTTGTAAAAACACTCTTTTCATAAATGATTTATTAACGAGTACGCTATTATTAATATCATCATTAAACATATTACTGTTTAAAGGTTTACTTTCAGCAATTTTATTTTCCTTTGCATAACATAAAATGTCCAAGTGAGATGATTTCGAACAAAATTTACAAGTTACCCGTGCTGTACAATTTTTCGATAGATGTGAACCACGTTTAATGCATTTGAAACAATAACCATTTTTCATTACAATATCTTTCTTTTTTGCATTGGTAACGAAAAAACAAACTTACAGTTCGATGAATCACGGTCAGAGGAATCGCAAAATATGCATTCGTACGTTTTATATTTTTTATCAATCGTCAGCAGATCGGCGGCAGTGAATGTATTTCGCTTTTCTTTTTTACTGCTCTATTGCGAAAGTTGTGTCTTCAAGGAATCACGATCTCGCTGCGAACATTTGTTTATCTTAAAAGTGCTTTCGTTGGCATGATTTATAATATGTGAGCGTTCCGTAGCATTCAGTCTTTGAGATAAAAATTCTACAAGTTGATCAAAATCAGAATCAGAATCACCAGTCTCTCTATTAATCAAAAATTAAATTTGGAGGTAATAATTTTAATAACATAGGTGTTAGAAGGTTACCGTAAGTTTCCGAACTAATTCCAAGAGATTTTAAACTTCTAATTTCGGTTTGGACTTGGTTAAAAAATTTCCTGAATAATATGGGGTCTCTAGCATTTTTTAAAGGAGGAATTCGTAGTAAACCGTTCATGTGAGTATTAATTAAAATATTCTTTTTTCCAAAACGAGATAACAAAATTTCAATAGCAATATCGTAATTTTCAGGCGTTATAGCTAAACCTTCTATTGAACTAAGTGGGGATCCTCTCAGATTTCTCAAATAATTAAACTTAGTAATTTTGTCTAACGTTTCATTTTTATGTATCGCGGTCTCAAATGTGTTCCAAAAAGTGAGCAACTGAGAATTATCTTCATAAAAATTATTAATTGTAAGCTTCGGTAATTTAACGCTAGCTACTACAAAATTATTAACTATTATTTCAGGTACTGCTTTCGATGTTGTTGAAATTTCCGTTGAATTACTTTTTGATAACTCGCGTATTTTCTTTCCAGCACGAAATGTCCATGTTATTATTTTGTCTTGGTATTCTGTGGCGCTTTTTAGTTCATTATCTAATTCCTTAATATCTACAGCAGATTCTATTTCTTCATTTATAGCTTTTAGTTGATCAGAATTAAATTTTAAATGTTCTGCAAGTTCTTCTAGGACGTCAATAGAAACTTCAGAATTGTTAAAATTTCGGTTTCAATACCTTTGACAGTTTTAGTAACTGTTGTTCTAATATTAGCACGTTTCTTTTTTAATTTATTCAGAATGTCGTCAGCCATTATGTATCAACATTTCTTAACAAAATTCACTATGTAATCAAATCAAATCGATTAAACACAAATCTAATCAGTACAACTATTCATAGAGCTCAGCATCCCGGCAGGGATGCCAAAATTTTATGTCACTTTTTCGAGACATTCAATAAAAAAAAGGTAAGAAAATTTCACTCACCTTCGAATCCGGGGCTGAGCTCTTGAAATCCGTATTTTCTTCTTTGTTAAGCTGACGATTCAAAAATATTCAAAGACAACAGTTCGGATTAATAATTCATCTTTTAGAATTTTAAATGATTTTAATTAACAAAAAATAACTACACTAACAACAACAATTATTACATAAATTTAGATTATATAGAACTAATCCCATTAGTTCGAAGTTTCATTCTCCGAGGCCTAACAAGCTCTGAAAAGCGAAGAAGCAATAATGACCTCGGCATGTTGCCAAAAAAGTTTTTCCATGATTTGTGGGAGGTGGTGGTGGTGAGTGAAATTTTTTGGCGCAAAACCAGGAATGGTTATACCGCGCCAAACACAAGGTAATGGGACATAAGGTGATATAAAACACAGTGAAATTAAAATAGCTTATGAATTAAACAAGTAGATAAAGGAATGTACAAAATCCAGGGGATGATGTCATATAAAATCAGCTAAAATCACAAGTGTTAAAATTAATATACAAAATTAAAATCAGTTCAAATGAGGTGATAACCACCAATATCTCTTAAATAGTAAAATAAATTACGATTGACCTCTCTTCCAATTAAATGGTCGAGAGGTAAGTCACAGCTGTTAAAATATTTCTGACGAGTACTATTAAAAGATGGACATTCAATTAAAGGTGAAGGACCGTTAAACATACACCACATTTTGAGCACAGGGATTCATTTTCAGCATTCAAAAGATAGTTATGGGTCATTCTGGTGTGACCGATTCTGAGTCTAGTCAGAACAACTTCCTCCTTACGTCTTCCAGTAAAATGCCAAAGTTCGATTTTAGGTTTCACGCTCTTTAATTTGTTAAAAGACTGAACATCCCAAAACTGCTGCCATTTTCCCAATATCTTTTGTTTGATAAAACTGCTAATGTCTGTGATAGGGATGAGGCGACTGGATATTTCAACAGCTGATTTTGCGACGACGTCTGCCCGCTCATTACCTTTTATACCGGTATGCCCGGGAACCCAGCAATAAAGAATTTCAAATCCGCGCCTTGTTAGGTTTAAGTTCAGTTTTAGGATATCAAAAACTACCGGATTAAGGGTGTTAGAAAAAGCTTCTAAAACTTTTAGCGCGCTGTAAGAATCTGAATAAACTATAAACTTCTTTTGCAGTCGCTTTGATACGTACAAAAGTGAATGATATATTGCGGTAAGTTCAGCTGTTAAGACTGAGGAAGCGTGGTGCAAGCTTCTGCCTTCTACATGGTCACCAATTACAAATGCCGTCCCGACATGACAAGTTGACTTCGAACCATCTGTGTATATTGGAACATATTCTTGATATTTATACCTGTGATCAGCAAAAAGTTGGGTGTAGATGACATTGTTTGTGTTTTTTTTCATCTGATGGGAAAAAATTTCAAGAATCTGGATTCCTGCCTGTTCCCAAGGAGGAATTTCAAAGTATTGCATGGCTTGTGGGGATATATCAGACAGGGAGAGTTCCTCGATCAGAGAGCGAACTCTCAAAGAAAACGGAGGTACACAGGATGGCCGTGCATCAAATAAAATGTCACAGCTGTTATCAGTCAAATCTAGCCTATTAGGATTGTCAGGTTGTGATAAAATGCTAAAATAATGCAAGAGAGACAACTGCTCACGCCTCAAACGAAGTGATGGTTCATGGCAATCAACGTAAAGACTCTGAACAGGAGATGTTCTGAAAGCTCCAGAGCAAATCCTCAGAGCTTGATGATGCACAGGATCTAGTTTTAGCAACACAGAAGACCGAGCTGATCCGTAGATAACTGAGCCGTAGTCCAGTCTAGAGCGGACAAGTGCTCTATAGATGCGAATCATGGAGCATCGATCAGCACCCCAGGAGGTATTCGCCAGGACTTTTAGTATATTAAGTACTTTCATACATTTCTTTCTCAGCTGTAAAACATGAGAAAGGAAAGTTAGTTTCTGGTCGAATATCACTCCTAAAAATTTTGCTTCAGGTGCAACTGGAATGATAGATCCATTAAGATGTAATTCAGGCTCAGGATGAAGACCTCTCTTTCTACAAAAATGCACGCAGACGGTCTTCTGTTCAGAAAACGTAAATCCTTGGTTGACTGACCATTCGTGGATCTTATTCAGTGTGATCTGCAGCTGCCTCTCTATATGTCTCATATCTGCCCCTCGACAACTAATCTGGAGGTCGTCAACATATAAAGATCCTAAAACAGTTGGTGGAAGTTCTTTCAATACAGAGTTAATTTTCAGACTAAATAAAGTGACACTAAGAACAGAGCCTTGAGGCACACCCTCTTCTTGTTCAAAGATTTCTGACAAAACAGAGCCGATCCTAACTTGGAAGGTCCTAGAACTCAAAAAATTCTGAATGAAAAATGGTAGGTTGCCACGCAAGCCACTATCATGGAGATCACGAAGGATCCCATACCTCCATGCCTTATCATAAGCTTTTTCAATGTCAAAAAAAATAGCGACAAGATGGTTTCTTCTAAGGAAAGCTTTACGAATAGATGTTTCCAAAAGGAGCATATTATCTACAGTTGTCCTTCCCTTTCGGAAACCGCTTTGATAAGGTGACAATATATTATTCTTTTCTAAGAAGTACACTAGGCGGCTGTTTACCATCTTTTCAAACAGTTTGCATATGCAGCTCGTAAGGGCTATTGGCCGATAATTCGAGGGATTCCGCAGGTCTTTTCCTGGCTTAGCGATAGGAATGACAACAGCTCTCCTCCACGCACTGGGAAAATTTCGCTCCTTCCACACCCTATTGTAAAGAGTGAGTAGGGCAGTTAGTGACTTATGGGACAGATGCTTTAGCATTTCGTAATTCACGCCATCAAGACCCGGGGAAGACCTATGTGTCTGAAACAGAGCTCTTTTTAACTCTAGCATAGTAAAATCTCTGTTATATGGCTCAGAGTTGGAAGAGTTGAACGTGATATGATTTCTCTCCGAGCGCTGCTTGATAGAAAGAAATGCAGGTGAGTAATTTCTGCTGGAAGAAACGGCAGCAAATATCTCACCAATAGTATTCGCAATTTCTTCTACGGAGCTGATCACTCGGCCATTCTTTTCCAAAAAGGAAAGTGAGTGGTCCTTATATATACCGCATGCTTTTTTAACTCTTTCCCAAACTCGCTTACTAGGCGTAGATGATGTTATTGAAGACACATATGAAATCCAGGAATCCCTCTGGCTCTGCCTTCTTACTTTTCGTGCATTAGCTTTGGCTCTTTTAAACGCTATAAGGTTTTGCAAAGTAGGATACCTACGAAAAATTCCCCATGCTTTTCTCTGTTTTTTCAGCGCTTCATGACAGTCACGATTCCACCATGGTTTTGAATACTTTAGCATTTTTCCTGATGTTCTAGGAATGGAGAGCATAGCTGCCTGTATAACAGTATTACTAACTGCTTCAACTGCGTCATCGATATGCACATCTTCTACCATGTTCCCCGTCAGCTCTGCAGTGGAAGAGAAGAGTTCCCAGTCTGCCCTATCAAGTATGAACCGTGGGCTTCTGGACATGGGGTTTGCTCCTCTTCGTACAAGAGATACAAAAATGGGGTAATGATCGCTATTGTAAAGTTCATTTCCAACACTAAAAGTGCAAAATGGCAACAGAGATGGTGAACAGATGGCAAGGTCGAGAGCGTGGAATGTCCTTGAAGGTTCATGGAAGTATGTACTCTGCCCATTATTCAGGAGACAAAGGCTATGATCTTGGATCATCTGCTCAATTTGTCTTCCTCGGGAGTTTGTATCTTTACTTCCCCAGAGCGGACTATGGCCATTAAAATCCCCTAATATAATAAATGGCACAGGCAGCTGCTCTATAAGATCATTTAAATCCTGCTGATCAATGTTTTCATTTGGAGGCAAATACAGAGAAACGACTGAAACAACAATGTAAAAATTTGCTTGGATACCAACAACTTGGAGGGATGTCGCCAAAGAAAGCGCATTTGAGGGATAGTCCAGTGAGGTGAGGAGACCTACACCCCCACTGGCACGTTCACCTGCAAGATTTTCTTTTCTGAGGAAAGTGAACCTCCGAAGTTTTGCTTGTTGTTCTGGTTTCAGATTTGTTTCTTGTATTGCTAAGCACACAGGATCATAAGCATTGATTATGGATTTGATGTCGAGCAAATTTCGGTGGAAACCGCGACAGTTCCATGAGACGAGGGTGGCCATTATGATTCATGTTTGTTCTTTCTGTGCTGCTTTTTAGTTTTTCGTGGGAGGAGATGACTGGGAACTTCTAGACCCTCTTCTATATCCATATTATCTGAATCAACAGATTCAGAAATAATCCCATCCAGAGAGCTATTGCTGGGGCTTCTATTTTTATTAACATTTTTCTGAGTGAGATTTCTGGGTTTGCTTTCAATTACTGTTTCTTTTCTTTGTACTATATGTGTTGGATTTTCTTTTTTCTTGCTGTTAATAACCGGTTGGGTTTTATTTGGTAGAGTCTGTATACCAACTGAAGTTTGGGTGGCAACTGTACGAGATGATTTAAGAGCACTGGCGTAAGATGTACTTGGTCGAACTTGTGTGCTTTGAACTAATCTTCTGGCTTCAGCATACGAGATGTTCCTTGTAACTTTTGCTGTCTGCACTTCCTTTTCAGATTTCCATTTTGGGCAGAGGCGAGAAAATGCTGGGTGTTCACCCTTGCAATTTACACATAAAGGCGCGGCGGTGCAGTTCTCACTATCATGACCAATCTGTGAGCATCGGGCGCATGTGATGTTGCCACGACAAGACATCTTAGAATGGCCGAAGCGCTGGCATTGGAAGCATCGCATGGGGTTTGGAATATAAGGTCTTACTGGACAATTTAGGTATCCGGCCTTAATATTCTTAGGCAGATCAGGCGAGTTGAAGGTCAGGATCACGTGTTTCGTGTCGATCAACTGTCCTTCCTTACGCATCTTGATCCGCTTAGCACCACAGACGTTTTGGTCAGATAGCTCGGATGCGATCTCTTCTTCAGGAACATACAGAAGGTCGACTTCCGAGATTACACCGCGACAAACATTCAATGTCTTATGTGATGTTACAGTGACATTTGCTTGGCCAAGTTTGGTTACTTGAAGTAAAGATGCAGACTGGATGGCCGAAGTTGTATCAATAAGCAAGTCTCCAGAGCGGAGACGCTTTATATTTCTAGGCTCACCAATACAAGAATGGATGTATTTATTTATTACAAAAGGAGACATCTTTTGCAGCTCGCCAGAAGGACTAGAGACAACAAGGAAGCGGGGACAATTCTTTCCATTATTCGCATTTCCATCGGTACGTATTTTTTTTGCAGTTGATGTATCAGAACTAGCGCTTTGAGGGTCGTGATTGACGTTGAAGTCTTTAATAAGGTAAATTTGGGGTTTCGCCATATTGAAAAGATTAAAGATTCGGGTCCGACCGCCCCACCCACCACGGAGCCCAACAAGGGAACACAGATTCCTGTGTTAGGGCTAGCCAGACCTATACGCAAACTGAAGCCCCACAGTCGGCTTTCCCGAAAGCAGGAACTCCCGAGAGCTTATCCCCAAGCCACTGACACAAGGACTAGTGACCAGCCGATTGACACCCGTGAGGACGACAAGGTGCCACCCGTTTAGCTGAAGCAGAGGCCAAAGCAGTGTGTTGGGGACAGTACCTCGCCCCTCAACTACCAGGACCCTCCTTTCCAGCGACACGGGTCTCCACGCACGGCAAACACGTGGGCAGTTTTCTCGCCACTTCAGAACCAGAGACAAGGGCTGCTCCAGTCTATCATGGCAAGCCCCAAACTCCGAAGAGGAAAACCGCAAGGGAGAAAGGAATGAAGAAAGCTTCAGCTCAGAGGAGAGGAGACGGAAAAGAGGATAGATCACTGGGGCTCCAGGATCGTGACACCCGTCTCATCAAGAAGATGATCCCCTGAAGGGCTAGGGTACCTCGGGATTGCCACACCCGTACTCACAAAAGTGAGCCCCTGAGGGGGGTTTGTGAGAGGAGCCAAGCCTGATAGAATCAGGGAGTTTATGACAGCAGGCTCGAACACGTATGTCCTTATCAGCTTGAGTCAGGTTATGCGGCACCCAGCCATTGAACTGGTACATCAAGTTTATGCGATGTATAGCGCGACTGATGGACATGGTACTAACGTCTTTGGCGAGCTCTGGAGTGGCTACATACTAACCTTCTTCCACAAGTTCTCGCAGGCGGCCCTCATAAACAATGGATGTCTTAGTCCTTGTACATGATACATACAATATTAGTACCTAAAGCTATACACATGATTTGATGACATTCTGTAGCAGACTTTTTGCAACACAACTGGAAGTAAATGATGGTGTTAGGAAGACACTTACACAAAATAATCATGAATACTTATTTGCCGCCTATAACTCTTTATTGAAACCTTAACACTCAACTCTGTACTCACACACACAGCAGCTCTCCGCCCAAAGGGCTCACACAGTCTCTATTGCCGCTCTCCGCTCGGGGGCGCTGCTGATAGTTGAGCATGCGCAAACATGCCCCCCGACATTGAAATGTTTATGAAACATTCAATCACTAAATTATATGAGAAATTTCATAGTGTAACAGAACTATTCAACCGTAACCGAATTATATTGAACGCCACCAAGCGGCGAAGACGAACACTCTAAGTCAGTCGA
>KK115618.1:274844-384392 GCA_000611955.2 Stegodyphus mimosarum | reverse complement strand
CAATGAAAACTGCCTGCTATTATTTTAATCGTTTAATAATTATGTGAATAATATGTGGTTTAACAATGATGTGAAGAGTTTATAACAAGAAAAAAATATAAATTGCTATATTTTGATGTATAAATGTCAATATAATTTGTTAATTAATTTCTTATATAAATTTAAATATATAACTTGTTACATAAATGTTAATTTTTAAGAAGGTTTTTAGAAATCAACTACATGTGCAGAGTTCTAGAAAAGGTTATATTTATGAACAAGAATGTCTATCCATTTAATGCTTTGATAGCAAGAAAAAAAATTTCTTACACTAACAAATCACTTCAGAATTTTGTTAAAAATATTGTCTGCTGCCTATTTAGATTGATAATTAAATGTATATGTAATTTGTCTGCAATTGGAGAAAATTGAATAAACAGAAAATATATTTGAAATATATTATGTTTTTGTTTTGTTTTTGTATTTAAGAGACATGAAATCTGAATGGAATTATAAAGTACTTCTTATTCAGAAAAAAAAATGATTATTTTAAGTATTACAAATGTTAATTAATTAATATTACACAGATGGTTTTTAACGTTGTTTGGTAGAGTAATGATATTTTTGGAGACTTGGGCTAAAGTCTTGATAATGTGTTAAACAAATGGCAAAGTATCATGTAGAATTATGGAAGGAAGGAGGAAAGGGAGTAAAGTATATAATTATTTCTGTTACTAATTTCAGAATACTTTAAATATTAAAATGATACTTGGTTTAATTATATAGATAATTTTTTTATTGTTTGCTTCTAGTACTGATGCTTCTGAAAAGCTTTTTAATACGCAAATATAGAATACCTCAAGCAAATGACACGAGGAAAAATTATATAGAGAAATATAGAAAGGAAGAGTGGATGCAAAGTCTAATATTAATTCTGCAATTAATTTCAGATTGTATTAAATATTAGAAGTATAACTGGTGGACATTACGTGAAGTTGCAGTACTAATGATATTTCTGAGAACCTTCTCAAGGTCTGCATAATATATCAAACAAGGGGCATTCAAAAGTTTATATATATATATATTCGCGTGTGTGTGTGTATACGTACAGAAAAAAAAATCAAATGACACGAGGAAAAATAATATAGAGAAATATAGAAAGGAAGAGTGGGTGCAAATTCTAATATTAATTCAGCAATTAATTTCAGATTATATTAAATATTAGAAGAATAACTGGTGGACATTACGTATAGTTGCAGTACTAATGATATTTCTGAGAACCTTCTCAAAGTCTGCATAATATATCAAACAAGGGACATTCAAAAGTTTATATATATATATGTGTGTGTGTGTATATACATACAGAAAAAAAGATATTATGCAAAGAGGGTATGGGAGTTTTTGATATTTCATCTATAACTTTAGTACTGTTTCAAAAAAAATTGAAATTTCTGAATGTAAGTAAAATGTAAAAGTAACATCTTAGAAAACATGTATGTAGAGTTATACAAAAAGAGGGAGGATTATGTTATATATATAAATATGTACAGAATTTAAATAAATATATGTAATATTTAATTGTATCAATAATTAATTTAAACTAAAATTTGGAGGTTTATTATTTACTTAATATAAGGTAATGTGGTATGTTCTATAGCTAGAAAATTTTGTAAAGAAAAGTGTGAATTATGAAGAAAAAATCACTTTCAGTATATTTAAAAAACACTGATAAATTTATAAAATAATCTATATTAATATAAAAGATTTTCTAATATGAAATTATCTAAGTGCATTTAGTTACAATATTATTAACGCGAATATCATTTTGAATTTCTTTAAACTGTAAAGGTAAAGAAAATATTTTTTCTCGCTAAATTAATTAATGGATTATTTAGCACGAAAAAAGCACGAAAATCCGAGTTTAAATTATCGCGACAAGTCAAAGAACGATTCATCTTAAGCCGTGTGTTCACGTTGCGGAGGGGGAAAATGTCTGCCGGTACCAAAGAACCAGAGGGGAAATTCTCGCCAACAGATTCCGTCGCCAAATCCCTTGGCGAATATTCCCTTTTCGTTGTAGCGGCGTTGCAGACAAAGTGGTTTACATTACGTCTATGGAGCCTTTCCTTCTTTACATAGAGGTTCTTTGACTAAGAATCCAAACACTTCCATTCGGTTTACTGGAGCCGGCGGGGGCTGCGACGTTGGTGAGGCTAGCGAGAATGTGTGTTGATCTTGGGCCTTTGGTCCGGATTTATTCGGGTGCCAAATGTTGGATCTAATCTTTTTTGCTAACATAGAATGTAACTAGATCTACTTAAAAGTTTACCTTGCGATTTCTTGAGAAGACGCGAATATGCAGACAACAGGGGAAGGGGTAGACCTTTTTACTGAATACAATAGTTTACAGATGGCACGAACTTACGCACTTACACAGCACCAACTACTTGTGGTGAAGAACTTAAAAGGTAAAGTAACATCTTAATACAAAGAAAACAGTCGTCCAAGACTGTACAAATCGATTAAACTTAGCATGTTAACTCAGAAACCTACACTGCAGGTAATAATTTTGACTGCAAGAATGCGACATCAAAAACGTAGGCAAATTAAAAAATATTGCGATATACAAAATTTTTAAGCCATGATTCAAAAAAATCAAACTATATGCAAATTTTGAAAACAGGCAGGACAGGTTAAAAAAATAATAGCATAAATCTTAAGCTAGCTAGCTATCTTAAAAATCTAATAAAAATTTTCAGTACTAGTGGACCAACTCCAAAAACACATGAAACAGAAGTAATCAATATTTGAAAAAGTAATTGAAATAAATGAAAGTTTGATTTAATAAACATAAAATTAATTCCTAAGATCTGTAACACAAGAACGAAAGCAAAATTGAAATGAAAAAATATGTTCGCCTGTATAGTAAGGATAAAATGCATTAAGTAAAGAATTTATATAAAGAACAAATTTTAAACTAATTAAATTCAATAATAAGAAAAATTCAGCTGCAATATAAAATATGTACTAGTAGAAATGAAAATTTAAAAAAGACAAAACATCGAATTATCTGGATTAGGAATCCAAAGTGACCGCTAATTTGAAATCAAATGAAGTATTAATTCGGTTCAGTTCAGCGATTGAAATAAATTGTAGTGCTCAATTCAACGAATGGAATAAGTAAAATATTTTTTAAAAATTAAAATACTTTTAAAGAATTAAATGCGCACCGAAAAAAAAATATTGTAAATGAAGAAAATTTTTTTTTTTTTGTAAAAGTGGAACATAAAATTTTTTATTGCGAATAATAAATGAATAACTTAATTGTGAGGGTAGAGTGTAGTAAACTCAGTGTAAAGTTGTGAACAAACTTACAGAGTGAAAAACAAGAATTAAAAAAAAAAATCTGCTATAAATTAAAGGTAACCTAAAAGAGAATATGCAGAAAAGGAAAGAAGCTGTCAAATTTTGTAGAATTTAGAACACATTCAAGCGGGCTTTCTTGATACTTGGAAGCTGAAGCAGGCCCATTTTGTTAATAAAAAGGATAAAAAACTATTAGACAATCTAATCTAAATTAAAACAATGTTAGAATTTTGACAAAAACTACCGAATTCAACTGTGTTAAGATCATCCAAACTATACCGCTATGAAGCGTTAGGTAGAGCTTATCATGAAAAGCAGCAGTTTGGTTGTGAAAGTAACTTTTGCATCGATAACTGCACTTTAGCCAACTGTCCTTCAATGAAATTATGGGGAATTTTGTTATCTTTTAGCGTTTTAATTAACGTGCTAGTTCATTTGTAAAATCATTGCTATTATTACAAATATTTCTTATTCTTTTTGTTTGATTACTTTTTTATTTTCCATTATTATCACCACTCATTTCTGTTGTTAGCGCGCAACTGGAGTAGGTTTTGATCTGCATTTTACTTTGTATTTATTCGTATCAGTGGCGTGCGGTCCATATGTGCAGGGTGTGCACTGCACACTCTGGCAAAATTATGAGAGACAATAATTTTCTGCACCTATGTCTACCTATCTTTACATGGTATATAATAAATAATATTGTTGATTTGCTTGCTTGTATTCCCGCAGTGAGTGCGGTACTAGGTGCTGCACCACGTAGCGCATTGAAAAGCAAACGAACATAGGAAGTTTTGATGTGTACGCACTGCGCTCTAATAGAAAATCACGCTTTATATGTATGGGCTACTGGAGAATCATAGCATACTATACCACTGAGGCAAATGCAGCTATTTTTCTTGCACTTGGTGTTTTGTATTAGCTGAGAAATATTAGCGCCAGCCTGTCTCCGACAAAGGAGAATGTTGACGAATAGCGCATGCTCACTAGAAGCAGCGTTGAACTATCGTCTGTGAGAAACTGTTTTTTATACTTTTTTATTTCCTTTTAGATTTATTGCAGTTTGAATAGAACATGTAGCTTCTTAAAATGATATACATATTTGTGCATGCTGAGTTGCGATTCAGATGTGAGGCTGTAAGAAAGGAACCTAGCGCCAGAGTGTCGCTAGGAAATAAATATATTGAATGTAATGTAAAGTGCGTTGTTTCTAATATATGTGTGGTATTATTTTACTGTGATTATAGCTATCGACGAGAAATAGATTCAATACACTTGGCATTCAGAATCATCATCATCCGAAGGTACGGTTTATTAAGCGTTGTGTTAGAGCGGGAAACTACGTGCTGAAGCGCTTTTGGTTTTTTAACTGATTAACTAACTGGCCATACGATTTTGCAGACGGTTAATGTTTCAATTTATATATTGTAAGATTTTGTTTTTATGGAAATATAAAATAAGTATTTCATCAATATAAAGGGAAATGTTTTAGTGTGGTATAGTAATTTCGGTGATGTATTATATTTATAGAAATAATTCGCTGAAAAACAAGTTTGTTTTGTTAGGCGAAAAAGAAAGGAATTTTAACAGAACTGTCCAAATTTTACCATTCATTGTGTCTTACAGACAGTATATAAGCTACATCTGTAACACCCTATCCATGGTTTTGTTTTAAAAAATTGTCAAGATGTTTTTCGCAGAATATATGATTTCCAAATGTTAAAAACAATTAATAAATATAATTTAATCCACTGACCGAACAGGAAACAGTTCGTTCTATTTTGCCAGCGTGCAGTGAAATCCTCCGCACGTGGAATAGGCGTTCGGTTTGTCGGCACTAATGAGCATCCTGATGACTCATCCCGATGTCATCAGGCTGACAATGAGGCGCCGTTTGGTGCCGCCGATACGACACCATACAACACAAGACATGATTTTTGCTTCAGTGCTAGTAGAATTCTCAGCTAGTAGTAGTAAGCAGCTAGTAGCAGTAATTCAGTGCTAGTAGGATTTAGCTGTTTTTATAGTTATACCTCGACTACTCGTAGCTAAATATTTTATTTATTGTATTCTTTAAATTTATATTCATAATAAATAACTCATTTCAGAATGGAGAACTCAGATGTCTCAATAATTAAAGATTTATTTGAAAATCTATTTTCGAGACGAGACGTTACAACAAAAAACGAAATAGTTAAATTAAATAGACCGATGCCGGATATTATTCTATCTCAAAACGTTAAGATTAAAGGACAACAGTGTGTCCGACATTTTCAAAAATCTATGTATGAAAAATTTAAATGGTTAACCGGTTGTAGTGAATTGAATAAGTTGTACTGTTGGCCATGTTTACTTTTTGTTGTAATTGAAAAGGATAAGAATATTTGGACAAAACAAGGCTACAGTGATTTAAATCATGTCCACGAAGCTGCAAAGACACATGAAAAAAACACAGTCTCATATAAATGCCGTAATACTATTAAAAACATTTGGTACCGCCAGGACAGATTTAATGTTAGATCAACAAAAGGCTTCACTGATTGTTCAACACAATGAAAAAGTAACAAGAAATAGAAATATTCTCAAGAGATTAATAGATGTAGTTTGTTACTTAGCAAAACAAGAAAATGCATTTCGTGGACACAATGAGAATATAAATTCCCTTAATGGAGGAAGTTATATAGAATTAATAACTTTAATTAGTAAATATGATGACCTTTTAGCAACCCATCTAAGAACAGCAACTCTATTTTCTGGAACCTCTAATAGAATACAAAATGATATTATTGCATCGATAAAAAATATTGAAATTTCAGAAATTAGAAATGAGGTAAAGAAATGCCATTCGTTGCTATTATGCTGGATGAAACATCTGACATATCTCACAAATCGCAATTATCGGTTGTGCTACGATATGTTAATAATTGTAGTGCACCAGTGGAAAGACTTTTGGTTTTTAAAGATGTTAGTGGTGATCGTTCAGCGGAAGCTTTGTGTAAGGTTGTGCAAGAAACGATTTTGAGTTGGGGGTGTGAGAATAAACTGATTGCTCAAACGTACGATGGGGCGGCAGTCATGGCAGGAGCGTTGAATGGGACGCAGAAAAAAGTAAAAGACATTTTCCCAGAAGTTATGTTTGTGCATTGTTGCGCCCATGTATTTAATTTAGTTCTGTCGCAATTCTGTATTGTTTATAAAAGATTGTAAATTATTTTTTGCAACAATTTCTGGCATAGCCTCGTTTTTTTCGGTGTCTACAAAAAGAAATCACGTTTTAAATGATATTATTAAAAGAAAATTTCCAAAATTAGCTACAACACGTTGGAATTATTCATCTCGTTTGGTAAATACCATAAAAAGCGAAAGGCAAGGCCTATCTGATTTATTTGAAAATATTATTGAGAATCCAGAAGCCTGGGATAACGATGCAATTAATATCGCAAAGAGTTATCACATGTTTTTTGAACAATTTAACGGTAATTTTCTCCTAAATATTTTTGCCAAAGTGTTTAGCTATACTGAGTTCTATTTGACATTTTACAAAAAACTAACTTAGATATAGCATATTCTAGTCAAAAAATAGAGGAAGTAAAAGATGCAATTCAAAATATGCGAACTTCTGTTGCATTTGATGAAGTTTATGAAGAGACTATTTCTGTAGTGGGTTCTCCAAAATTAAAAACAACGTCGTGTAAATTTACAAAACTCATGTGTAGACCAAGATCAACATTTTAAAAATTTATGTTATGAAATAATGGACACTATTTATTGTCAATTAGATGTCCGTTTTAAAAAATTAAATTCGCTCAAATTTTTTGAACTATTGAATTTCAGTTTTTTTAAGAAATATCAAAGTAAATTTCCGGATGAACGCCTTAATTCGTTAAAGAACGCTTATGCAAAACATTTCGATTTTGTAAAGCTAACCAATGAATTATGCGTTCTTTATCGTAGTGAGTCATACCACGAAATGAATTTATCGAAACTTATTCAGCATATAATGCTGAATGATTTGACAGATGCCCTAAGCGAAGTAAATAAATTGGCACATTTAATTTGTACAATTCCATTTTCAACTGCTTCGGTGGAGAGATCATTTTCAGCATTGAAAAGAGTAAAAAATTATGCACGCAATACAATGAGTCAGGATAGATTAAGCAATTTATCTCTAATAACAATAGAAAAAGAAATGTTACACTTATTACAGTCAAAACCAGAGTTTTATGATCATGTAAATGATGATTTTGTTAGAAATACGAATAGAGGTATGGATTTTGTGTACGAATTAATAATAAAAAGTTAAAGAAGTGCTTAATGTACATTTTTATGGTTTTATTATTATTGTTGTTGTTGTACTCTGCACACCCTGCATGAAAACCTACCGCACGCCACTGATTCGTATATACATATATATATATATATATATATATATACAAATAAAATACAAAGTAAAATGCAGATCATGAATTCTGCAAATAATAATGCACATGCTTTTTCACATAAACTTTGAATGCGATTACTCTTTTCAAATTTATTTTCGAAAAAAAAAAAAAATTCTCTAAAACATTTAAATCAGAATTTCTATTTTTCACGCGTACAGATTCTTTAAAAACATAATTTGTTATTTCCATACTGTGCAAAATGCCTGTTTAAGGCGAAACAGCTCCCTTTTGCTGTCGACTTGAAACTTCAGATTGTTTTCGTAGAGCTAATTCTATTGTATCTAACTCTTGTACGATGTGCCGAGGAAAACACATTTCTGTAACAGCGGCGGAACACTCTAATGTCTGTTCTACTCTCCGAAATGTGTTGGGATAATATCGTCAGTATTACCCTCAGGCTCTATTGACATTCCATTTCCTTGTGTCAATAGTCACCCCTCTCCTTAACAGGCACAGTCAACCACAAGAGTCGTTTTTCTTTCTACCTACCCATCCCTTACGTTTGTCGTGGGCATTAAGAATTACGAATTGGGAATCACTGGATGGGAGTTTCATGAGAATTGATCTAAATAAATAACAAAAGTGCAGAACTGAAATATAGAATTCATATGTAAGCTATCGAGTTTAGTAAATAATATCACCGTTAGGGTTTCATCTGGCATAGATCCATTAATTAAATGTATCCGTGTGTTGAATTATTTATTTCCAGATAATTTTAAATATTGTATCAATGTTATTCTACATCAGACATACCGTTTGATTGTATTAGTTTCCTTAAAAATGTATAGCAGTAAAATATTTCTAAAAGTTTTGTAGTGTTATCGGATCACCTATCTAATTAAAATAGGGCAAAAATAGACACAAAATTTGCTAGCAAATAAATTCAAGAAAAATTTATTCTTTGCAAGCAAAAATTCACTAAACACATTAGTGAAAAAAAACCAAAGAAATTTCTTGACAAGAATAATAGCTTTTGCAATAAAAGAGAAGTCTTCTTAAAATGAAATATTTCTTGCTCCCCTAGAAGTGTCTCACTATTTATTCGAAATAGCTCACGAACATCTGTTGTACTGTACGTTACATTTACAAACTTGAGTTTCTAGAATTCATGACTTAAGTCAGAAGAAAAATTAATTAATGAAAAAACTTTAAAAATCTATGCATTTTTCAGCACCAATACCCTAATTTAAAACAAAATTAGTTTACATCAGATATCACCGAAAAAATATTAATTCTACAGCAGCTTAATTCCCAGACTAAACATGAACCTAAGTCTGTCTCATCATGCTCAGATGCTCTTATAGAATGAGTTGTCCACAGATGGTGGTAAGCTTCTGACAATTTCATGAAAATTGCAGAATTCGATTTTGATACAATCCGGTGCGCCGTTTATACGTACTTCCACTTTCTTACTGGGATGAGAAGGTACTTCGGGATTATTCCGTCGACCATTTTCGCCGAACCCGAAATTATTGCCAAAAGGTAGCTTCTGCGCCAATAGCCGCAAATAACTGTGCAATTCTTGACTACGCGAGTTAGTTTTCTTTAGCGTGTTGAAATGTATTGCTTTTTTTTTTTACTCTGCTGCAAAATGATTCGAATTTGGGATTTTCCTAGCACCGAAGAGAGCGCAGTGGCATGTTTTCAAGCGTACGGAATCATTTCTTCTAAGAAAATGTGCGTTAATAGCCACTATATGGCGTTGTATATCAAAACTAAGCAGTGTAAAGGGGTGCGATAAACAAGTAGCTATTCGAAAAGGCACTCGGTTGGAGGGCTCAAAACTCCCGTTTCTGACTGCTCTGCGGCTTATGTACTGCTGGTCAGAAGAATTAACATTGATTGAATGGGGAGAAAAACAGCTGGATAAGACAATTGTTGATTGGAACAATTATATGACTGAAGTGTGCCCTCATGTAATTTTTCCTTCTACAACGTGATTCGAAACAAATAGGAGGTCCGAACAAAATTGTACAAAATTGTAGAGATGGATGAGAGCCTTTTTAGAAAGCACAAAAACCAAGTCGGTCGTATTCTTCCAGAACAATGGTATTTGAGGGACTCTGCAGAGAGACCAACGAGTGTTTCGTCGTTAGTCTCTCTGCAAACTTCCAATCGAAATGCATTAGCTCTAATGGCTGAAATTCGAAACAACATTGCAGAAGGAACTACAATTTTCTCAGACTCGTGGAAAGATTACAAAGCTGATGAATTGGAAGCAGCGGGATTCCAACGCTTTAAAGTGAATCGCCGATATAATTTTGTGGATCCTGAATCTGGTACACGCATGCAAAATATAGAACGTTTGGGGGTTAGGCAAAATGGAGAAACAAGAAACACCGCGGAACTACCCGAAAACATTTGTATTCGTATTTAAACGAATTTATGTGGTGAGAGTGCATAAGGATAACGACTTGTTTGTTTGCGCTTTAAAAGCTATCAAGGATTTTTGGCTGCCGAAATTATTTATAATAATATATATAGCTAGATAATATATATGGTTAGATTCAAGAATAATTCAACAATGTATAATTATAAAAAAATACAGGTTTTTACTTAGTTTTGATTCTTTTTATTACATTTTTTATTACGTATTATTACACTTAAATTGTGTGTTATTATTATTTTAGTATTTTTATTATTTGATAAATTTAATGTGTTTAGGATGTTTATTTTGAAAATTGCTTTTCATTATGATGCCGCCAAAGGATCTGCGCGTTTTCGGGAGCCTTTACAGGTCGACGGGATAATCCCAGAGTACCGATGGGAAATAGCTTGGCGAAAGATAATGATTATGGAGGAGTCGCGTACACTTTCAAGGATTTCACCTTAGTTGAGCTTTGCTGTAATGATCTGGATCTTAAGTGATATTTGAAACTAGGGTTCCGTGTAGTAATATTTCTCTATGCGACCTGAAAACAGAGCCATGCCTTCGTATTGTTTTTCATTTAAGGCAAAAAGTTAAAAGCGTGCCCCTATATAAAATGCAAAGTCTACGGTCTTTTCAAGCAAAAAATGCATACGCATATACCCCCCACACACATGTATCTATCTATCTATCTATCTATCTATATATATATATAAATACACATATAATGCAAGTTAAGAAATCGTGAAACCAAAACTCTTATAATAATATTTAATCATAACTTTGCGCATTCAGAAAAATGACACTTATAATAATTTATTGTTTGGGGAAGAAAAGCATTAAAAACTTTCCTTTTATAAATAATAATGTTAAAAATAAAAATGTAATTAATATTAAAAAATTATTTATTATTCAAGCATTTTTAATTATTTAATTTTCTTGCTTTTAACAAAGCAAAAATCATCAATAATTTATTAAAAATCTAATTAATCACTTAATTCCATAGAACGATCGTCTTTGAAATAATACAGCCTTTGCTTGAAAGAATACCCATTATACCATAAAATAGATTTGTTTCAATAAATAGCCATATTAACATAGAATGGCGATGTTTGAACAAATATGTCATAACATAACCATGTGTAAAAAGTTTTTAGTGCTCTGCTTCCAAAGGCAGATATAAATACAACGGAATTGAATTACATTTTTTTTTCTTATAACGTGCTCCGCCCTTAGGCACTACACGGGAAGGGAGGGATACTCCGCGGAGGCATTTTTTTAGGGAAACTGGCTCGTATCCACGTTACACATGGGGAAAACCACGCAAACGTCCATGCAGCCAGCCCGTTCGGTAGGACCCGAACCCCGGACCAAAATACCAGTGTTCAGCGGCTTTAACCGCTCGGCCGCTGCTGGGCCTTGAATTACATTTGATAACATTTTTGAAATCATCCAAGCTTGTAGTTCAGTGCAGTGTAACCGAACTGCGCGAATCAAAGTCCCCCGCCCCTTGTCTGCTCACTACCCAACTGCGCGAATAAAGATTTTCCGCTTTGCCTGCCGGGGAATTTAACGACCTAATTTCGAAGGAGACCCCACCTTTCAAAAAGCTGAGGGTTACTATCTAATTTTACTTTTCGAAGCTAAAAGTTCGAAATATGCTTCTTCCCCACAGAGATGATTTCAGAATCCGACTCGGAGGAAAGTAACTTTCTTCAGGAGAATCCGAAAAGCTCAAGTACTGATAAAAAAAATATCGAACCAGAAGTTGACGGCGGGATCTAAGGTAACCTAAAAAGAAACTTATGTCCCATGCGAATTTTTTGAAAATATAACCCCCCTCCCCCCGAAACAAAAAACAACAACCAAAAAAAAATTTTCTTGCATATTTGTGTTGTCATTTTATTAATGTTAGTATAAAACTATCAGGATAAGATAATTCATTTATGAAATACTGTACCAGAAGGACTTGCCGAAGCCTAAATGAAAAATTACTGCATTCTGGAAAAGATTAAAAGTTAGTTGGTCTGAGTTTTTAATTTTAATCCAACTGAAGTTTAAAATTTCCTTGGTATTAAATTACATAATTGCTCCATTTTATTCCGCAAAACTTGCAATAAAATACACAGTCCAGTCACATTAATGTGACCACCACGTACTTTCCATGTCAGAGTTAAATAACCAATCACAGAAGGCAGGTGGCAGCACAGTGCAGTTGAGCGTATATAAAGGGTGTGTGAGGGCTTCGGAAAACATTTCAATCGTTGGCGTAATGCAGAAACGAAGCGATTTATCCGACTTCCAAAAGGGCATGATCATTGGCTTTCGGGCCAAGGGTGGAAGCATTTCCGAAACGGCTGAGTTTGTGAACTGTTCGCGTGCCGCCGTGGTAAAAGTGTACCGTGCATGGCAAAATGGGACTGTCCAAAATCAGCGACGTGGCAAATGTGGTGCACCACGGGCCATAGATGACAGAGGCGAACGACGGTTGCGGAGATGCGTTCGGGCAGATAGACGGGCTACCGTTGAGCAACTGACCACCAAAATGAACCAAGGGGCTACCAAAAGTGTCTCCCAAAGTACTATTCAGCGAACATTGCTGCGTCTGGGCCTCCGAAGCAGACGCCTGGTTCGTGCACCTATGCTGACTGCTGTTCATCGACGGCGAAGGCTAGAATTTGCACGCCAGTACAGCAGCTGGACGTCCACTGAGTGGCGACAGGTTGCGTTTTCGGATGAATCGCGTTTTATGCTCCATCGGACAGATGGACGTTGGCGTATAAGGCGTGAAACCTCTGAAAGGAACCACCCTGCAACCATTGCCGGAACGGTCCAAGCTGGAGGCGGGAGCATTATGGTCTGGGGAATGTTTTCCTGGCATTCTCTAGGTTCACTGATCATTGTGGAAGGCACAATGGATCAATACAAGTACGCATCTGTCCTTGCGGACCATGTTCACCCCTACATGCGCATTGTTTTTCCTCAGGATGATGGCATCTTCCAGCAGGACAATGCGAGGTGCCATACAGCTGCCAGTGTACGTGCGTGGTTCGAAGAGCACCAGGATGAGTTTACCGCCCTCCCCTGGCCAGCAAACTTACCTGACTTAAACCCAATCGAGCATCTGTGGGACCATCTCGATCGAGTTGTTCGCGCCATGGATCCTCAACCGCGTAATCTAGCGCAGCTGGCCACGGCATTAGAGTCGGCATGGCTCAACATCCCAGAGAACACCTTCAGGGACCTATGTGACTCTCTTCCTGCACGTCTCGCAGCAGTCCGCTCTGCGAAAAGTGGTTATTCTGGCTTTTGACAGATGGTCACGTTAATGTGACTGGACTGTGTAAATATCTGCTCCAAATATGAGATGCGGTTAGGTTTAATATCGTACCAGAGAAGTAAGAAATAAGTTAAATTTACAATCTCACTTTCCTCTGACAAATGCATTTTCGTTTGAAGTAAGCTGACTCCAGTGACCTGAAAGAGATAATTTTCCTCTGAATGATGGTTACGAAGATATGCTTATTATTAAGAAATTTTAATGATAAAACGTTAGCAATCGAAAACGCTTATGGAAAGAAAAAAAAATATTGATATAGCTTTCCCGTTATTTCATTACGATAACTGCCAATTAAAGTGTAAAACTTTTGCCAGTTTAGTGGACATTTATGTCCTTTTAAATTTCATTAATGTTATAATTCTCATTTGATCATATTTGTTGCCATAAACGATGGTATAATACATTTCGTAATTAAGAAATATCTATGATGTGAAAAAAAGCTATGGCTAAAATTTTAGTATGAGATGCATTTCATGTTATTCCATTTAAAGCAAAAACGTTTTTACTCATAAGTAGTGTCATTTTCTGTGTTACATACCACTCATTAGAAAAAGAATTAAGGTATGTTTCATGATATTTTTGTGCGCCTGCAGCAGAAGAATAAAAAGGAATTATAAAGAAAGAGAAAAGAATTCTTTATTAAAAGAAAACTTCTTTAAACTGAAATAAAAATGGAAATGATACAAGTGAGCTTTAATTGAGAGAATCCATGAAGAGTTTTGTTGAAATAAATTTTTAAATCGAGATGACATAAGGGACAGATGTCATAGCGTCATGGTGTATTATATATGGCATCATAGTGACATGGTTCGACATTACGCAAATTAATGTTTCACAATGCAGCCCGAAGCTGAGTATTCTGTAATGAGCTTCATTACTGAAATATAAAGCTCACTTCTGAAAGAAGAAGAAGCTTAAAAACATAAAAATTTTGTTCTTGGAACACATAGCCTTTCAAAAGCAAAATTCTGCACTTTCCCACAGATATGAAGACGCTGCAGCGCGCTATAATCTTTATTACTATTATTATGCACATCATAATTACATCAAATTTTTCTACCTAAAATGTAATTACATACACGCAAAAAATGCCTACTTCGGGAATATTAAAAATACACTTTTCTTGCAATATTTCCATCTCAGATGGAGAACGTAAGTAAATATTAGAATCTAACATATTCAGCTAGAGTACATCGCAATTTTAGAGTTGAAAAATTGTTCATATTTTATAAAGATAAAAATGGAATATTTCTCTTTGCAGACTTGGATGATGTAGATGTTAGCGTGGCCGACTGCTTACCCGAAACCAAGGATTTGAGTTCGACTTCCCTGTAAGGCTTGAATACATGTATATTATTCTTTCTGGAGTTTGTCTACTGGAGTACTGCTGCGTATTGATAAGACTCTCGGTGATGAGATCGCTAAATGATCGATTCAAATAGTCCCAACGAATTTTCAAGAAGCAAGCGTTCGACCGTTTGATATACACGTATATATACTACATATATACATATATAAAATAAATATGTATATAATAAAACTCAATGTGGTACATTATATCAGAATCATATACGTATATACATATATATTACATCTTGCTAATAAAAGTATATATATATATATATATATATATAATTGTACATATATATGTGTGTGTATAGTAAAATTCAGTATGGTGACACTGAACATGATAAAGATGCTTATGCTTTATCTGGTGATTAATTCCTCAGAACATATCAGGGGAAAAAAACTGGCAGTCGTGGCTATTTATAGAATCTCTTTATTTTTTGCATGATTCATCGGAGAGAACACAATAAAGCAAAACACAAACGCTGGATGGAGACACCAACTTTCGCAAAATTATCTGTCTATCACATGTGCATCTAGTTTCTTCAAATATTTTTACCAAATTACTTACAGTTTTTACGGAATATGGGCCTCATGTTAGAATATGATTTTGCCGATAAATTCGCACTACTTCGGCAGCATTTTTCACGTTCAGATAAAACAGTTTTATCAATTCAGCTCGTTGTTTCCCTGTAAGCTTCATCTTGTTAGCACGTATGAATACGTGATTGAAGAAACTATGTTCCCACACTGCTTATTAAAGCTTTTCCATAAGTAATACTTTTCTTACCATACGGTATTCTGTGCTATCATTATTATTTTATACTATCATTATCATTACAATGTTCTTCTTTGCAAATGTTTTACGCTGGCAATTTTCCTCATACATGGGTCGTTCCAACGTCATTTATGGTTTTTTCTTGAGTTGATCAATTTGCGCAGGAAGAAAGTTGCTGTTGCCTTTCGAAAAATTTCGAAATTTTCTCGCTGTAACCGTTACCGTGAGAGCTCTATTATTCCAAATCATTACAATCTGCCCTTAACTTCCTCCCTGTTTCTTCACAACCATACATGAATAAAAATTTTATTACGCCATTGCTTGTGACGCAACATCATTCTTTGAATCAGCCAAATAGAAAAAGCCGTTTTTTTCTCTCACTTTGTACCCGGCAGTCTGATCATTCGTTACTTCGCACTCAGCAAACATTACATGCTGTCAACTAAACCTGAAATATTTAACATATATTGGAAATACGACTGCCTTGCTCTATAAAACTGTGCAATTGAAGGCAATGCAGTGGCAGAGCTATTACCAAAAACGGGCATAAAAATGTTGCAAATATATCAGTTCGCGTCCTGACACATCCAGTTTGCATCAATTAAAAGAGTCATTAGGATTATAATGAAATGTAAATGTAAAGAAAAAATTGAACTAATTAAGCGAAATTAAGAACAAAAGTTGGAAGGAGTCAGTTTTTAAGACCCTGCCACCGGTCACAGTGGCGGCCTTCAAACCTGTAACAAGACAAGATTGCTTCGTAAATATCTACGCTAGATGGGAATTTATTCTTTACTATGGAGTACACAGAAATCGTTCACTATGTATACAATTTATAGTTAGGCAACGGCGAACATTTGCAAGGCAGAGAACTGACACAGTGCGATTTCATTTAGTTTAATTGTTATGTTTTGAGTAATTCTCTCTTATTTTGTCTTGTTTTTGTAAAAGTTCACTTGTACTACTTTAACGTTCGCTCCAGCTCCATGCATCACTTATGTGATGTACTATAAGAGCTAATGATGTACAAGTTCCTTTGCAATTAAATATGACAGGTATTAATTTTTAAATGACGTACTTCTACAACAATTAATATAAGCATAGTACCATTTTAGGACGGAGGAAGGGAGTAAACAAAAAAAAATTAAACATAAGAGACTACTGTAAATTGAAGTTCTCTTAATAATAATCTCTTAAATAGAATCTCTTAAATAATGAAATAATTTTACCTTCAAAAACACATGCACCAGCGTGAACAGAAACATATGTATACATATATATATATATATATATAGAGAGAGAGAGAGAGTATGTGTATGCTTGTGTGTAAGATAAAATTATTATATGTATATGCCTGTGTTAGATAAAATAATACTTACGCATATGTATATAATATACACAGTTTTTACTTGAAATAAGTCCTGCCGTTTATTAGCTATATTTTTATTCTCAAGTCTAGTAGAAGATTGTTGGAGAATTTTCTGCCGCATAGACTGAGATATTATGATGTGCCAAGCATAGAGTTAATCCATTTCCACTTACACAACTTTAGATTAAAATTATAAAGCAACTAAAAAATTATATTGACGTTATCATAAAAAATTAACCACAATAAATAAAAAACGTAAAGTCATAAACTGACTCATACAAGTTAATAAAATGAATTTAAATATGAAGCCAGATAAAACCTCAATACAGGAAACGTATTAAAATACATTAAGCTACTTTCATGCCACTTCAGGTTAAGCAGAAAAAACCAGTTTCTCTTAAATAATGAAATAAATTATAATTGATCTCCTTTCTGATAAAACAATCAAGAGGTAAGTCACAGTTATTAAAATACTTTAAAGGAAGTCTCTTAAAGATGAGCACTCTATTAAAATGTGACGCGCCGATAAAAGAGTATTACATTTCGAGAAAATGGGCTCACTCTCAGCTTTTAGAAGGTAATTATATGGAACTCGGGAATGTCCATTTATAAGACAAATTAAAAGGACTTCTGCCCTCCGGTTTCTACTAGAGTCCCAATGTTCCACTCTAGGCTTTATGTTTCTCAGCTCATCATGAAGCTTAACATCCCAGAGTTATTGCCAATTATTCAGTATCTTTTGCTTGAGAACAATGCTGGTATCTCTGAATGAGGCTAGCTGATTAGGCAATTCATCAACACACTTTGGCGTGATGTTTGACAATTCATTATCTTATATCCTTAGATATTAGGGAACCTAGGAATAAAAAAATCATCTGATAACTCCTGTTCCTTAAATTTATTCCATGCGTCAGAAATGTTTCTAAAGCGTTTAGTTCAGTAAAGTCAGTATGAATGATAAATTTCCCCTGGCATAGCTTATATATGAATGAAAGGGCAGTAGAAATAAGACAGAACTAAGCAAGCGTCATAAAAATGCCTGCTCCCCATATGCTTGCCATTCCCCAGAAATCTTCCAGCATGGAAAGATTTTATATCGACGTATCCATATATATTAGAAAGCTACAGCTGTATTTATATCTTTTCACAAGAAAAATTGTTTTTATGTAATTTGTTAGCATTTCTTTCATTGAGATGGAGGAACACATCAAGACGCAATATTTGAGCATATTCCCAAGGTGGTATTTCAAAATGTTTTACTGCCTGAGTGTGCATACCAGAAATGCAGTGTTTTTCAATGAGTGAACCTTTAAAGTGAATGAAGGTACAACTAAACAAAGCCGCAGACTTATCCCGTTTATATATGACTTGACCATAATCCATTCTGGAGGCAATGAACGTCCTGTAAATACGAAACAATGAGAACGTTCCCCACACCAGGCGGTTTTCAACATAATTTTTAAAACATTTAGCACCTTGAAACTCTTCTTCCTCAAGTACAGGACATGTGGAAAGAAAGTTAATTTACTGTCTAACATCTTTGTCAAAACTTCACGTCGTATGCAGTTCAAATCGTTGACTTTTGAAGGTGAAGCTGAGGGTCAGTAGGGAGATTTCGCTTTTTGTAAAAGTGCATGCAAATGTTCCTGAGTTTTAAAAGCACAAATCGATGACCGTATAACCATTTGTGGATCCTGTAAGGAGTGGTCTGCAAGTCCCGCCCCATATCTCATACCTGACAATTTATCTGGAAATAGTTTATATAAAATGCTCCTGTAACTGTAGGGATATGTTTCTCTTAAACAGTATTTATCTTTAAGTTGATCACAGTAACGCGTAGAATACAGGTTTGAGGCACATCTTTATTTTGTTCAAAGAATCTGACAACACAGAGCGAATCCTTACTTGGAATATTCCAGCTTCAAAAAATTCTGAATGAAAATTGGCAGATTGTAGTCAAGTCACTATTTTCAGAAGAAGGAGATTTTTGGAAATGTTGCAGTCCATCGTCAACTTAAATGTCATCAGAGTTCATGCTTTCACTTGAGCTGGATTGTGATACACGGCCGTTACTGTTTAATTCTCATTTTCTGATTTAACTATATTTCATTAACTTTGCTTATTAGTCCAAAGGGGCTTTAGTCCCCGAAGGACTGTTGTTTTCGTTTTGCGATTTTGCGTCGGAAACATTAAAAGTCTGAATCAGTTTTCAAACTGTTACCACCAAATCTTGCAGCCCTGTGTTATATTTAAAGAAATTAAATAATGAAGAATATGCATAAATGTATGTATATTTCTCCAAATGTGATAAAACAACGGTACCTAGAGCCATCCAATTTTGAATAACGTACTTTTCCACCCGAATATGCGCATCTGGAAGCCCAAATTTGGAATTTGAAATTTGTTTTATTATCTATTTCATATTTTGTAAAACTTTAATTTGTAAAACATAACGAATTTTTGATGAACATCTAAACATATGCTCATTTTAAAATTATTTTGCGGTATTGCTGTTGAATTGAATTTTATGGCTTAAGTGCGAAGAACATGATATTTAATAAATAACGGTAACACGCAAATCGTTAAAAAAAAAGCCCCTTTGGACGTAATTTAAAATCTGAAACCTTTTACATTTTTTTCTTTTCTTTTCTGGTAGTTTGTTTATTGTTGCGTTTTCTAGTTCGTTACTTATTTTCTGACACTGGTTACTTACAACGGGTTATCTTCAGATAGATTTTATAGACTTTGTAGCAGCGAAAGAGACATTAAGATGAGGCTGAGTATTTGTTACCCGTCTCCTATGAAGTGATGTTTTTTGTAGTTTTTATAGCCTGTACTTCCTTCTCATTTTTCCATTTCGAGCAGTTACGAGAAGCAGTGTGTTCCCTTTTCCAGTTTAAAGACAGTGGCACAGAACTGCGAATATCACTATCAAGTTCCTCCTAAGAGCTGTGCGGGGTTTTCCCAGTAGTGCATATGTAAGTGGCTAAAATACTGGCATTACAAAGTATCACAAGGAGTTGGGTTTAAAAGGTCATACAGTGCTGGTTAAATACTCGCTTTTATATTCTTTGCAAATCAGGAGTGTTGAATGTTAGGATGACGTATTTTGCATCAATCAACTAACCTCCTATACGCAAGCTAATTCGCTTAGCAGCGTAAATAGTATTTTGTTGGGAAAGCTCAAAGGAAAATTCCTCCTCCGAAATCGAAAGCAGATCGATTTCTGAAATGAATCCAAAATAACAATTTAGTGTTTTGTGCACTGAGACGCAAATATCTACATTCCAAAGTACCGTGAAAGTAATAGTTTTAGGCTAGCTAGGAGGGATGATTTGTATTAAGAATCTGTGCATCAAACATGGTAATATTTTTTGAAGCGTTGAGTTGTTAACATAAGAGTGAATGTTTTTATGAACTTCAGAAAGTGAACTTTTAAAAGGATTGACATTGGCATTTGTATTTATTTTTATCATTTTTAATGAAAATGTATCTTCAGAAGTGATTACAGAGTTTGAAAAAGTGGTATTTGAAAGAAATGAAGATTCCGACATCACGGTCACACCCACCACAGAACCCAGTAACTAGACGCAGATTCCTCCGCCAGGACTAACTAGATCTATATATTCACTGAAGTCTCACAAACGGCTTTTCTGAAAATATGATCTTCTGGTCGTTTATCTCCAAGCTGGCCATATTACGTACCAGCAACCTTGCCACTTAAGGAGATTCTTAAGTGCATCCCGCCGCAACTGAAGCAAAGTCTAAGCAGCGTATCGGACACAGTACCTAGTGCCTCAACTACCAGGCTCGTCATTTTTAGCTTTAAATGTAAACAGTTTTCTTTCTATAAGAAGCCAGAAACAAAAAATATGTTACAGCATTTCACAGTGAGCCCCAGTCTGAAACGCAATGAAGAAATAAACGAGAAAGCCGAAGGTAAAAAAAAGGAGTGGGGAAAGATCATTGGGGCTTCGCGGTCATGACATCCATACTCACCAAGGAGGTTTAGGGTACCAGAAGTGGGCACAGTCCGACCCACCTAAACAAACAAGTTGGTCTTACAGTCATAACAGGGCACGAGGAGGTTATAAGGTATTTTCTTCTTACTTTCTGCCTGCGTTCGTGGTGTAACGGTAGCAGAAGCTGCGCGTATTCGAGAGGTCCAGATTCTAGTGCCCGAGAAGACATCCCACATTTTCCACACCTCCTGCTTCAAAATAACGTACTGTCTCTACACCTGATACTGGTGGTCACCTCTGGTTGCTATATTACTAGGTTTGCTCTTGTATAACGTCACTAACTCCTAATTATGCTTAAAAAGAATTACTAAGTTTGTGTTTTAGTTTCTCCCACTTGTGTACTAAGTGACATCAGCGTTGCGAAGAAAACCTTGTTTGTTTACTGATCTTGGAGGTGACCTTTTGACAAAAATACGGACAGTGCGAGCAGGTATGGCATTGGCAATGAGGATGACGTCAAAATCCGATGAGAGATTAAGTGTTAGAAAACGGTTTAGTTATTTTTTGACGATGATATCCTTAATTATTTCCTTAATCTATTTTTGAACTTTTTTGTATTAAAAAAAAGCATTTTTCTTTTCTTTTGCACTTTTAAAATGAATTTCGTGTTCCGATATTCAATACTGTAATTATATATTCTCGTTTATATTTACATATTATTTAGCTTTATAGTTTTCCTCGCATTCTTACTTATCAGGGTTACTTAAGGGTTATTTATTCGTTCGATCTATATTCTAATATACTCTTTAATTTTTGACCCAATTTGAAACTCTTTAGTTTAGACTTTTAAAGCTTCCTTCGCAGTCAGATCTGTTTTTATAATCTCTGATCACAATAACCACATTCTATCAGCCTTTAGAATTTTACTTAATTTTACTCAAAAATTTAAGGTTATTTCACATGTTTAGCCTTTGTAATTTCTTACATATTCCTATAATTTTTAAGTTAGATATTTAAATTAATGCCTGAAATTGTCAATTACTATTCACAACCTATTCCCTTTAATGTCCTTACATAGCTCATATGTTATTATGCCACAACCAGGACAAAGGTGAGGCAAGTGAGGCACTTGATTCAAATGAATAATTAGAATTGGCGCGTAATTCGCAATGAAAAGTCAGAGATTTCTCTAACAAAATTCACGATTGTTAACTTTTAACTATGACACACATCAAGGTGCATTAAATAAAATATTTTTAAAATCATACTTTTATTAACACTAATTATAATAATTTAAAAGCATTAAATTCATAGAACTGCTTTTATTCTCTGTGCTATCAAGCATATTATTTGGTTTTCTTTAACCTTCTTTTTTATCTTTTCGGTCAGTATTACGCCTCTCAGTTTATGTTTGACTCATAACAAAACCGCCTCTCCATATTACTAAAGGAGGCTCTTTTGGATTGCCCCTTGACCTTTTTCTTGTAGTATTATTGCACCCAATTCACTTCATTTTCAATAAGGACCTTTGCTGTAGTACATGACCTTTGTCTTTGGACCTTTGTTTCAATAAGGAGTATCCATATTTTAAAAGAGGAGAATCTACATCGAAGCAGCTTACACACCAAATATTTTTCAAATAGTCATGTACTGTATTTTTTGAAATAATTAGTCTGTCTGATAGTTCGTGAACTGTGTAGGGTGGTTTTTCAGCGATAGCTTCCTGTAACAGGTTCTTGTTTATGTAAGATGGTGGTTAGAGGAGGCATCATCTATCAGCCTAAAATTTCCAAATTTAAACTTCTCAAACCACCTTTGAAGAAACAGCACTTTGTGTATATATGTAGCACAATTTTTACCAGCAGTCTGATCAGGAATTCTTTTTTTTTCTTTTTTAAAATTAAAGCATTACGTGAGAAAAATGAACTTCCGGGTTCTTCATTCTTGGCTCTTCACTGAAACAATACATACTAGAATTTCACAACTTGAGCCGAAAAGATCGCATTTAAACATTTACTTAGATCAAGGTCACTCCTTATGAGGAGTAATAAAACAATTGGAAGAAAATGCACTTGGATATGAAAACTTCACTTTCCGGATCAGATATAACTTCCGGATGACCTAATACAGTTGGCATACATTACCGTCTATTAACAAGATTTAGATGAAGAGACAGAAAGAAAAAAAGAAAATAAAAAATAAATAAATAAATAAAAAAGAAAAATCTGAAAGGTTTCAGGTTTTAAATTACGTCCAAAGGGGCTTTTTTTTAACATTTTGTGTGCTATATTTTTTTATTAAATACCATGTTCTTCGCTCTTAAACCATAAAATTCAGCTCAAGAGCAATATCGGAAAATAATTTTAAAATGAGCATATCTTTAGAATTTCCGATACACAGTCTCACGCGCTGGAGATAAAAATATTTTTTCTGTACAACTTAGCCATTGCTCGCTTTGAAATCCTTGAGTTTGTTAATCAAAACTTCGTTAAAGTTTTACAAAATATGAAATCGATAATAAAACAAATTCCAAATTTGGGCTTCCAGATGCCCATATATGGGTGGAAATGTTCAATATTCAAAATTTGTTGCTCTAGGTACCGTTGTTTTTTCACAGTGCGAGAAACATACATACATTTATGCAGATTCTTAATTATTTAATTTATTTAAATATAATACAAAGCGATAATATTTCGTAGGAACAATTTGAAAAGTGAAACAACGCTTTTAGTGAATCAAAGCAAAATGCCAAAACGAAATTAATAGTCCTTCTGGGCAAATTGCCCCTTTGGACTAATAAAATTTTAAGATAAGATAGTTTTAGAAGATCCCAAGAAATGTCTATTTAGCTAAGACTCTTAAGTACTATTTTTGGTTTTAAGCTCCACTTCTAGCAATGAAACAGACTGGCTACATATATGTTTTCATATTTCTTCTCGTGTTTAAGATAAATGCCATCCATTTTTTCTGATTCTTCGTCTTCTTTTAGAAAATTCTCCAAATAGTTATTTTCCAAAGAGAGCTATCGTATTCCTGGCTTAAGAATTCGCTTATTAAATAATCAGTTTCACTATTTAGCATTTTTTCTTTATGAACCTCTAATACTTTAAGTAGGTTAGGTAATGCTTCATGTTTTATCAGATGGTTAAAACTAACGTCTTGTCATTAGAATGGATCTCGAGTAATACGTTGCAAACAGGCAATCATAAATGCTTATTAGCAAGGAACCTATGAAGAACAAAATTTTTAAATAAAGTTCCTTTTTTTTAGTTGCCAAATATTCTTTATAAGCAGTAACGAAATAATTTTGTGGAGAAAATTTTCCCGTTTAAATACTGAAATGAAGCAGCGGTTTACATGAATTAAGCACCACATATATTTTAATTGATAATACCGAACATGAAAAATGCTATATGAGCCAGCATTTAAGTCTGAAAATTATTGCAGTTATTATAATATATGCGAGGCCTTTTTCACCTGTCACTGAGAATGGATTTTCCATCTACACTCACGTTTGTGAAAATTGCAACACCAAGAAGGAATCGTCATAATTGAATGCAATTTAATACACAGTTGAGTGGTAGTGGTACAAATAAATGATTAAATGTTCAAAGCAAACAAACAAGAACAAGAGATCAGAATCGTATTTTGTGGTGGCCACCACGCGCCGCAATAAGTGCTGCTACACGACGTGGCATGGAGTCAAACAAAGTTTGAATGTCTGACTGAGGAAGAGCATTCCATATCGTTTGTACGCGTACCCAAAGTTCGTCTGCAGACGCAACAGGACGAGGATCACGAGCAAGACGCCGACCAATGACATCCCACACATGTTCAATTGGCGACATATCCGGGGAACACGCAGGCCAAGGAAGAAGCTGTACCTGCTGCGCTGCAAAGAAGGATTTAACAATCCGAGCAGTATGAGGGCGGGCATTGTCCTGTTGAAATACAGCGCCTGGCAAGCTTTGAAGGAAGGGAACAGCTTCGGGCTGTAGAACTTCACGGATATACCGGTTGCTGTTCAGATTGCCCACAATTCGTAGCAATTGAGATCGTCTATGATATGCTATGGCGCCCCAGACCATAACTCCGGGTGTTCGTCCACTGTGGCGTTCGATAATGCACTCCGGAAGGTGGCGTTCACCGGCATAGCGTCTGACACGAATGCGGCCATCATGGTACCACAAATTAAAGCGGGATTCGTCAGAAAACACGACATGCTGCCAATCAGCACGCCAGTCTCTATGCTGATTGGCCCATTGTAGCCGCAGGCGGCGATGGTCGTGCGTTAGGGGGATCCTGTATAAAGGAGTCCGTGCGCGCAGTCCACACTGCAGCAGACGTCTACGAATTGATGAAGCACACAATGAAACACCTGTAGCTATTGACCACAGTGCTGCCAATTGTCTAGAGGAAGCTGTACGGTCCGTCCGCGCCATGCGGACCAGGTGTCTATCATCGCGAGCTGACGTCACATTTCGGGGTCCACTCCCGGATTTCCGAGTTGTCCGACACTCGTCCGTCCACTGCTTCCAAACGCGCATCACTGTGCTGCTGTTACGCTGCACACGAGAGGCTACTGCACGATACGACAATCCAGCTTCACGAAGGCCGATGATTCTCCCTCGTTCAAACTCTGTAAGTTGTTCAAATCTCGCTCTCTTTCGTCGACGAGGCATAAGTACAGATTGAGTTAACGTTTACCACTAGCAGATAACCACCGATAACCATACACGCCTCCCTACAGCCGTCTATTTATTCGGATCCATCAGCCGTTCAGAGGGCGCTGCTCAGCATACGCATGCGCTACGGATTTGCAATTCTAATCATTTGCATATCATGCGCTACTTTGCATTTCCTGAAAATTTCAGCTCACTCGCGTAAGTCCTTCATGGTGTTGCAATTTTCACAAACGTGAGTGTACTTTTATTTGGGCGAACATGCAGATGAGTTCTAAATTGCGCGCTTTTTTCTTGATTTAATCACAAACTTGGTAAAAAGCAATTAAAATTTAAAAACATATGAGATCATGAGTTGAAAGATAATTAAAATCTGCAGCCATGAAATCTGAAAATGCAATCAAACTTCAAAGTAATGCGTGGAATAATTTGAATTTTTGCTTTTTTTCACTTTCTGTGGAAGAGAAAACTCGGACATGATTAAACGGAATGGTAATGGAAGTACACGCTTGAAATTATGAAATCCTAATTCACAGCTTTTATAATATCAATGGCTATGCAAAGTGATATATTATATTATCTTGCAAAAGCAATTCTTTGGAAATTCTAAATTTTCAGATAGTTCTTTCGCATTTTTAAATTACATTAAATTAATTAATCGAAAGTGCAACTTTCTTTCAACTACAATAGACAGCGCAAATTTCTTTCAACGTCAAATTAAATGTGATAGTGTAGTAATGAATAATTATAAGATTTGGTATTAAAATGTAATAACAGTTCTACAGTTAGACTTAATCGAAGAAAAAATATTAGAAATTCTGCAGGAATAAGAGACCTAAAATGGTGAAACAAAATTGCTTTCTGAATTTATTTTGAACTTATTTCCCTCTCCATTTTACAAAGATAATTTATGCAATATTTTCCTCATTTAGTGATTATTATAAAGAAAATATTCAAAATTGTACAGTCCAAAAAATAAGGAAAAAATAAAATTTGTCCTTATAGGAACATTTAAAATCAAAATATAGTACAATTTAAATTTTGGCATAAATGACGATCTTACCATAATATTCTTTTTTTTAACGTCGACTTTTTGATTCAGATTAAGGTAGAATATAAAATATTGTTTCTTTAAGTACCAGAATAAAATGAAAGCAATAAATACACTCCTCATTGATCCCACATATCTAACAAATGTATCTGCGTTAATATTCTTATACATGACCAGAGGCATCGAGCAGGAGTGATAGTAATTTAAGACATGCTTCGACGATCTTAAATGATGCAAAATATTTTAATGAATTTGTTTAATAATTGAGAGTTATTTACAATTTTGTAACGTTCTATTATGTTAAACTAAACAGTTATTTTATGTTTTGGGTCTTTATTGTCACTTTTCTCTTCCGCATTCTCGCCAGAATGCAAATTAGCTCGCATATGTTTAAGCTGAGATTTTTAGATTGTAAGTCAGAGCGTATTGTGCTTTCCAGGCGACGTTACTAAGTTGTTGCTAGTTCAGTTAAGATCTATAGTCTTCAGCTTTGTATTATAATTGCTGATATTTGAATATCTACGCCGGTTACTATCTGAGTCAACTTCGTTAAACTGAAATGCGTAGCCTTCGGTTACTAGCTTACTTGAATTTAAAGTTTACATTTGAACTTACTATTTTTTTAAGTTATTTCCCCATAAGTGCTGGCTGACTTGCAAGCCTCAGATGGGCTTCTGTTCTTCTTTAGTTTTAAATAAATGGTTGTTTAGAAAATAAAATTTTTTGAAACATTCTCATACATATTTCATAACTCTTGTGTAACTTGTGTTTTGAAAAGTATCAAACAAGAAGTGTTTTAGTACTTCCACATTGTATATCATCAGCAAACTGCTGTTAAAAGCCTGTTTCAGCTGTCATAGTTTATAATTAGTATGAGATAATTACATTTACAAAGATTATCATGAGACATTATTAATGATTAATCTGGAAATGCTAACTGAAGTTGGTATAGTTTATTTCTTAAATACATTTAACAAATGCATGTCAAATGCTTAAAAAGAAATTGGAATATAGAAATTCCTTTTCAGATATTTTAAACCTGGTATTTTGCTGACAGAGTTAAAATCTTGAATGTAGTCATGTTGTGGGGTTTTACTATTTAATCCTAAAGTTCTAACTTAGAACTCCACGAACACTAACAAGCGAATAATCTCTTAAGCGTGTGAACAGAACACGTAAGACTTAAAGAGAGTTTATAACCCTTTATTTTTCAGTATATTTACAGTCAGTTCCTACTTGGAACTTTACACAAAGCCGCCACTCGGGCTTGAAACAATAATAATTTAAACTAAAAGTAGCTTAACTAAGCTATTTGAAAGGTATAGCCGAAGCTATCACAATCTAACTAGTTGGCCCCTAAGTATTAATTAAATTGGCGAAGCCAAGGAAGGGCCTAAGGTACGGCCGAGCCTAGCAATAGCTAAGAGAGACGTAGCCAAAAGGCAAACGCGCGCTAGTCAGGGAAGCAGACTCTCTTCCGAAGTCGGTGAAGTCACGATAAATAGTACTCTTTCTAATTTGCATTAAGTGCGTTTCTGAATTTACATTCTGGCAGTAAATTGTAAGCTGAAATTAGAATAAGATAGGAAAGATACAAAACTTAAAATGACTGTTAATAAACTTAGGATAAACCTTACAATGTTTTTGACTTTTGTTTATTGTGAATTTACATGAATTCAATACATGAATTCGTATAAATTACAATACGATATTTTATACTTAGCAAAAGGATACAGTATTAGAATAAAAATGACTCGTAGAAGGTTAGGAGTCTTACATATGCAGCCATCATCTATACTTTAACTACCTATTAACTTAAAATGTACGACATTTTTCCGTAGTAATGTTTGCAATTAAGTTATAGAGCAAATAAGAAACTTCATTTAATATTATTTACACATATCTGAACGCATTAAATATGCGAGCTGTTACTATATCTCAGATGCATTGCGTTTTATATAGTGTAATATTTAATTTTATATTATTTATATAATTTATAATATGTTAAAACCACATTAAATATACTAATCTAAATAATAATATGCATGATTAGACGTTCTACTGGATTTGAACAAAATACTATTATTATAAAATAATAACAAAGATAACGAATGTAGATTATACAACCACAAGACTTTCAGTATGCTTGCACATTTCAGCTAAAACGTTGTTTGGAATGATGTTGAATACTGAAAATGTTTCTATTAAATATCATAACATGATGAAATTAGCCATCATTAATGAACGAAAATTTAATATTTAAGTTTTATTTGACCTATAAAAAGATCCATTCATCCTATGTTATGTACATGCTGAAGCTTAAAACAAAAAGAATTTGCTTTGTAAATCATTTGCTAATATGCTAAATTAATGTTTTATGTGCAGCTCTTAATAAATATAAAAATTTAACGTATTCATTATGCAAATAATTCGCAAGAAATGTATTTAAGACCACAGAAAAAAAAGTCATTGCAACTGCATTTCAGATTTCTAGCAGCTGAATAAAAATAGTAGGATGTTTGGATTTCTATTGAAAGTTTTCTTTTTTTATCTTTACTCTAGAAATGTCTTTAATTTAGAGCACACTGGTCATAAAATTACTTTCCGAAATATCCTGTATATGTTGCTTAGAGCTTTTAGTCCACATTTTCATACTTGGTTCTGAGAGCTGTGCTCTCTCTCTCTTATAAATATATCCAATTTAAGGTGTTCTAAAATTACATTGCGCTTCAGCGAAATCAGAAAGTCTAATCGGAGCTACAGTATTTTTTCGGCTTCATTTTAAAGGTGTTGAGTCTGTCAGGACTGAGTATTGTGTGCATAGTTTTAGAAAACATGTTGAAGTACTAGGGTCCTTATCCTCAAGTCCTGAACTGGAACAGGGAGCTGAAAAATGTTGGCTTTGTTCTGATGTAGATACTGTGCTGGAGAATAACTGCACTTGAAAGGGATTTTAAATCCTCTTTTATTAAATCACTATTATTTACACACTTCCCAACTCGGGAGAGGTACAGAAAGTAAAAGACCACACTTGGGCCTAACTTAACAAATCAAATAAATTTAAACTAAACCTAAATAGAAATTAAATTAAACTTTGCTCGCAGAGCAGATTCGCGGAGTTTGGCCTCTAACTAACTGGTGCGTAGCAAGAAATACTAATACTAGCGCACTTCAATTTATTTCAATATGCAATCACGTAGTAAGCACTATGGCTTATAATTTTAGCTGCTAGCTGGTCAGGCGAACGTCGAACAGAATGACCGTGATCTGAGACTAAAGCTCTCTCACACTGAGAGGTTTCTACCTCTGGTTTAAATAGTACTTGGCTGTACTTCAAAATTAGCATAAGCTGAAAACGCGCGCTTCTTCTGACGGGAAGTTGAAACAGAGAAGAGATAGAAAGATTTAAATTAAAATAAAACTTGGTTAGTTTAACTAAAACCTTACATACTTCCCGCCAGAATTGCGGTAGTTAAACTAAACAAATATTCGAAATTTAACTCTTCTAAACTTAGGCCAACTCTTACAAGGCAATGTCTGTTTGTGAAACAAGTTTACAGACGAAATTTTCTTGAACAACAGTCATCAACATTTGTTTTCATCTAAGTCTTACTCCTTCCAGCAAAATCTGGAAGGAAAGGAATTTTAGTACAACATAATAACAGTAATTTCTAGGTACAATTCTTTATTCTTACCCGTGTAAACTCGCACACACACATTATCATTTAAGCACAATTAAATTCTTCCCCCAATGCTCTCTCACCGGTGTTGGATGCAAAGCAAACCGCCATTGCGGGTTTTCTGTGTTCGGGGTGTTCAAATCTTCCACCAACGATCGACTAACATTAGTTAGAACTTGACATACGAGACCTCAAAAAACGCCCTATAACCAGCTAAACCTGAGGTTCTCACTAGCTTTATGTCTAACACTTTAAGTGTATTTGGTGGAGAGCCTATTTAACACTTGCATTCTAAAATTACTCAACTTTAACTTTTCATGCATACAATTCGCAGTTTTCACACCCAATTCACATTGATATTGCACTTAACGTGCATTGCTAGCATAATATTATTTGTTACCTTTTGTAACACTTTAACAATTTTATAGCAATCATGAAATACAAATGTAGGTTAAATTTCTAAGCTTACAGCAAGTGCTTCCTATTCCTTTCTCAAGGTACTTTCTTGAAATATCACATTACATTGAAATAATAGTCCACAGACTAAATCGTGTTCTTCAATTTTTCGATTTTTCATTCTAGACATTTTACAAGTCTTTCGACAAAGCGTCATGCAAAATCATTTAGTTAACATTTTTCTTTTCAGCAATTCATTGCTTTTACAAAATTAATCTATTTACAACGCTTAAGAATCTGCTTTAGAAACATTAAGTAATTTTAAGTCTTTAAGAATTACAATTTTTTTTTTTTAAACAAGAAATTTTTCTTTCAAGAGGAGAACTTATCGCCCACTTGGCGTAAAACTCAACCTCGCTTGAGGTAAAATCGACCCTGCATCTTGCAGTACACTCGAAAATTAACTAAACTTTTGAATAAGAAATGCTACTTATCTTGTTGTGGTCATCCATCCTTTTCTTGGCCCAATCCTTGAAGGTTGAGTATGTTGCAGCTTGATTCAGTCTCCTTGACTTTGGTTGTTGGTCCCTGAAAGCTTGCTCATCTCTTTTCCTTTTACAATTCCGTCGTTGTATCCTAGCGTATTTGCTCTGAGGAGGATGTTGTTCTGCTGGGCATTTGGTGGACTGGGCCCTTCGCTCTTAGGCCCTTGTTCGTTGCTGCTCCTGGTTCCTGCTGTATTCGGGACGTTGATTCTCAAGCTGCAATCGACGCTGCTTGCTTCTCAGGCACCTGTCCGATGATTCCGCAGTTCTTTTGGATACATTGGGCTTTCCTTGCCCATTCTGCTTTCGTCTCTTGGTTTGCTCGTAGGTCCGTTCGTAGATCTGCTCACCTGCATCGTGAGATTTTCTTTCGAATCCACATTTTTGGTTCTTACTTCTACTTTGTTGAGGGGGAGCTTTCTTTTTCTGGCTTTTCGATGCCGTTGTGGCTGGTTCCTGCTGTTTTCGCTGAGGTAAATCTTCCGTGCGACTACGTTGGCTCGGATCCTGAAAAAAATCTTTAAATATTTCCATTCTGTTTCTATTATAAAATGGCTTTATCTGGTCCACATTTGCCGTGGTTCTTTGTCCATCATTTCTTTTTAATATAACCACTGCTTGTGTGACTTTTTCAATTATGAAAGGGCCTTCAAAACGCGGAAAGAATTTCCCCACCTTTTCTTCTGGAGCATTTGACAAGTTATGTTTTATTTTCAGAACTTCATCTCCCACATTGTACTTGACCCCTCTTCTCTTTTCGTCATAATACAATTTTTGTTTTCTCTGGGCCATTTCTATATTTTCCGTCGCTTCCTGTATCAACTTTTGTATATCACTCATTTTAAATTTTTCTGCCCTTTCCTGGACAAAGAAAAGTTTATCTAAGGGTGTTAAAATTTTTCTTCCAAGAAACAGTTTAGCGGGTGTTTTTTGTGTAGTATCGTGTTAGTCGGTCCTAAGGGCAAATGCATATTCATTTATATGGCTATCCCAGGTAGAGTGATAGTTTTTCACATAATTTCGAATTATTTTCACTACATTTCTATTAACCCGTTCCGCTATGTTTGACTGCGGACGATACGGGACCATATTTAGATGACGTATGCCCAGTTTTGCACACATTTCCTCAAAAATATTACTAACAAACTGGGGACCATTATAGGAAATAACTTTTAGGGGCGTCCCGTATTTTAAAATATACTTATTTAGAATTGAATCTACTACAATTTTTGCAGACGCGCGTTTTAACGGAATTAACTCTAACCATTTGCTAAAATGATCCACTATAACTAAAAGATATCGGCTTTTGTTAACTTTACTTCTAGGGTAAGGTCCCAATAAATCGATGCCTATTATTTGATTTGGGAATTCTGATTTAATACTATTTAGGAACCCGGCCGGGCGGAAATTAACATAATTATTTAATTGACATGTTGGGCACGACTGGACATACGCCCTAGTAAACTTTTGCAGTTCTGGAAAGAAAACTGCCTCGCGAACTCTCTGAACAGTTTTTCTTATACCTAAATGAGCCGAAATGGCACAATCATGCAACTCTTCTAATACATTCAACCTCATGCTAGCTGGGATAACCGGTCTATATTCATGATTCTCATTAGTAGCTTTCGTATAGAATAACAGTCCGTCAATTAATTCGTAATTTTCGGCCCTATTTCTTATCGGCACAATATCCGGATGATTGAAATTCTCAGGGTCGGCCAAATAATTGTATATATTTTTGAACTCCGGATCTTTTTTGAGTTCGGCTATTACTGTTTCACGAGAATCTAATACTTTGGATGTTAACATGGCTATCTTAATTACACTTCCATTTTCATCTAAGTTAATTCTGCTTAAAGCATCTGCCACAACATTTTCTTTTCCCGGCGTATGTTTAATTATTAGGTTATATTCCTGTAATTTGAGAGCCCACCTTATTAATCTGGGTGATAAATTTTTTCCAGAATAGAGTCTAGTGACCGCCGCGTGGTCGGTATATACAGTTACTGGAGAACTTCCAAAGAACACACGAAATTTCTGTACTGATGCTAACACTGCGAGAGTTTCTCTCTCTGTTGCGGAATAGTTTCTTTGGGTTTCATTTAATGTTCGGCTGAAAAAAGCCACGGGCTGACCATTTTGGGAAAGCACTGCACCAATCGCGAAATCTGAAGCGTCCGCTGAAATCTCTAATCCCTTATCCCCTTCTGGAAATTTTAAGACGGGAGCTTGAGTCAATGCGTCTTTCAATTTTTGAAACGCCAAGTTGGCTTCTGCTGACCACGAAAACCTAGCTTTTTTTCTTTTCAACTTTAGCAGTGGCTCAGCTATTTTTGCAAAGTCTTTAATGAAAGCCCGGTAATATGAACACATCCCGAGAAACGACGATAATTTCTTCGCTGTTTTAGGAACAGGATAATTTCTAATGGCTACTATTTTTGACTGATCCGTTTCGATTCCCTTTTGGGAAATTTTAAATCCTAAATAACGTAACTCTTTTGCGGCAAATTTACATTTAGACGCATTTATCTTTAAACCAGCTTCGTTTAACAATGAAAATACTTTTCTTAAATCTTGTAAGTGTTGTTCTAGAGTACTACTCGTAATTATAATATCGTCTAAATATATGAAAGTGCTTTTACCAAGGACTGGTCTTAAGACGATGTCCATACATCTTTGGAACGTTGCCGGCGCGCCGGATAATCCGAACGGCATTCTAAGAAATGCGTACGTACCAGATTTCGTTATGAACGCGGTTTTGTGTACGTCCTCGGGTTTTACCCCAATCTGAAAATAGCCACTCGTGAGATCTAATGTAGTCATGTATTTTGTAGACGAAATATTTCGAATAATTTCTTCAATTATCGGCAACGGATATACAGGATATTTTGTAACTGAATTTAACTTGCGATAATCTATAGCAAAACGCCACCGCTTCGGGTGCGTAATCGGGTAATCATTATTTTTCTTACACAGGACAACGGGGCTAGCATAACTGCTAGAAATTGGCGTGATGATTTTATTCTTTAACATCTCTTTAATATGATGTTCAATTATTTCCTCTTTTGTCCTATCATATCTATATGGCTTTTGCCTAACTGGCTGAGCGTCCCCCGTGTCAATGTCGTGGTTCACCACCTGCGTAAAGCCTGGTACATCACTAAATAAATTCGCAAAGTGACTTACCAGACCTTGGATTTTCTCTTTTTCCTCTGCTTGTAAATGTTCCAAGTCCAGCTGCGGGGGCTTATCATTCTTCGCTTCAATTGGCTTCATATTTAATGTTAGTTCTCCCCCCTTGAAATCAATTTTTGCTTCTGCCAAACTAAAAAAGTCCACACCTAGAATAATACAAGTCTGCAGGTTACGCACAATATAAAACAGGATTCTTACCTGTTCGTTGTTGATACGCACGAACAATGGTACTTTTCCTAAACAGCTACACTTCTCCCCTTGGGCCGCTATGACATCCGTGTCTCTTGCACTAAAAATTCTGTAGCGGAGAAAGTGCTTCTTCAAAAATCTTTCCGATATAAAGCTGCTTTGGGCTCCTGTATCTAAGAGAGCCGTCGCCGGTATGTTGTTAATTAGAACTTCAATCTTCGGTAAACTCAAATTCTTCACGACCACGGTGTTTAAATTGATTTTGGAAGGGCTTTGCGCTGCTTCGGACTTCTTCACCTTCCTTGAAGAAATCCATCTTAGTTTAAATTCTTCTTATTCTGGTTGCCCTCGGAATCTTTGCTTGTTCTTCTATTGAATTCCCTTCGTTCGCCGCTCGATTTAGGAGACACATCTTTCTTCGGCCATTGCTTCGCCTTATTCCCGTAACTTTGATTTTGCTTCTGCTGGAGTCTTGGCGAACTCCACTGACTTCTTCGCTCAAATTGGCGTCGTCGCTCGTTGTCGGCTGTTCTTCGGCTTTCAAATTGTACTGCGAGCTCAAATAATCTGTCTAACGTCGTTGGGTTTCTTAGCTCGAGGAAATCTTGAACTTGGGGCAGTAGCCTAGAAAGTATAATTTGAATAACTTCAGGATCCGGGCGACTTCCATACAACAGCTTGAAAACTTGAATTTTTCTCAAAATAAAATTAGACAAATCTTCTATTTTTTCTTGATATCGACTAAAGAGTTCCGCTTCCAGTCTGGCTCGATCTCGTACTACGGGAAATGCTTTCACCAAGGCATTTTTGAAATTTTCATACGTATACGTGGGGTTTCCTGGTTCCCCCAAGAGATTCTTTCCAATGCACTTGAACCAACTTAGCGCTTGGCCCTTCAAAGCGCTGGTAGCGAGAGCGACTTTCTGAAATTCGTGAACTGGATATAGCATGAAGAGGGAGTCTAGCTTTTACAGGAAATTAATTACGGCTGTCTCGCCGTCAAAACTTACCGCTGGCTTCATGGCTGCTCGCATGGTTTGTACGATGTAGCCAGATCCTTCTAAGCCAGGAGGTGATATCTCAGGATTCTGGACAGGTACAGCAGGTATCTCAGGTTCGTCTTCTTGTCTTTGAGGCCATCCTCTTCTTTTTGTTCGGGCGCCACTGTCTGGACTGAGTATTCTGTGCATAGTTTTAGAAAACATGTTGAAGTACTTGGGTCCTTATCCTCAAGTCCTTCAATTTTGAAAGGGATTTTAAATCCTCTTTTATTAAATCACTATTATTTACACACTTCCCAACTCGGGAGAGGTACAGAAAGTAAAAGACCACACTTGGGCCTAACTTAACAAATCAAATAAATTTAAACTAAACCTAAATAGAAATTAAATTAAACTTTGCTCGCAGAGCAGATTCGCGGAGTTTGGCCTCTAACTAACTGGTGCGTAGCAAGAAATACTAATACTAGCGCACTTCAATTTATTTCAATATGCAATCGCGTAGTAAGCACTATGGCTCATAATTTTAGCTGCTAGCTGGTCAGGCGAACGTCGAACAGAATGACCGTGATCTGAGACTAAAGCTCTCTCACACTGAGAGGTTTCTACCTCTGGTTTAAATAGTACTTGGCTGTACTTTAAAATTAGCATAAGCTGAAAACGCGCGCTTCTTCTGACGGGTAGTTGAAACAGAGAAGAGATAGAAAGATTTAAATTAAAATAAAACTTGGTTAGTTTAACTAAAACCTTACAAGTCTACGAATACTATTATTAAATAAGCGATTTAGCAACCTAACGTTGTATAAACAATTCATAAGTCATTTTTTCAAAGGAAAAAAATTATTTTCTAGAAGATAAGTAATAATAAACATTTCTGCTTCGTGTTTATTTTTATTTTTCCAAAAGATAATGTGTAATACACGAATCTCATACATTATACACCATTTCATTTAGGGAGGATCTTAATGAATCTTAAAATGGCGATCACTCATTATCTGTCAAGTGTTTAATAATCCTGTTCGAAAAATTAGTGACCGAAATTAAACGTTGACTGAATGAACTATGACTAAAATTAAATTTTGAACGAACTGTGACTGAAATTAAACGTTCGAAGCCTGAAAAATCAGGAAAATCAAATGAATTTTCATTTGTTCGTGCTATGCAAAAAAAAAAATCTGTTATAAATTATATTTGCTTGGTTTGTTCTTCCATTTTATCCAGATTTATTCTTGTAAATGTTTACACAATTGTGACTTGAACTATTTATGTAAAAAATTACAAACGTAATATTTGATAAGCTTATATTTGGACATATGAGCACAAAATAAATAAATAAAATGCCCTGCATGGCAATCAGAATAATTTAATCAAAACCACTTAAATTACCTTTCTTAAGTTAAGGCGAACGCTTGAATACTATACGTGAAACAGGTTTGTTACAAAGAGCATTTTCTCGGTGCAAAATTGAAGACTTTTCATGAATATTAATTCCACCATATGTATATCATAATTTCGCATAAGAGAAGAAGGCCAAAGCAACAAGTGCAACTTAAAATAAGAAGCCGTACTTAAAATGAGAGTAATTAGAAGCATTCATACGTAATATTAGAAGAAAGGAAATTGGATTTCCCTGCACGGTGCTTAACTGAGATATGTAAGTGACTTAGCAAGATAATCCATTTAACAAGGACGTAAAAGCACATCAAATGAGATAACACAAAGTTGACTTTTATTATATGAATTAAGTACTTGCTTACTCTGAGTGTAGGAAAGACAAATAAAAATTTTTATGCATAGGATCTCATAATCGGATATTCAGCCAACAACAATTCCTTGGAAATAACTAATATCACAAATCATAAGAGAAATTAAAGTAAATTTACGTTTTCTGCGTGTACGATTACAACGATATTGAGTCTCCATACATAAGCTGTACATAACGTGCATAACATTGGTAAATGGTCACAATACACTCACAGGAAAATTAAAGAAAAACTACAAAGGCCCGAATAATTTGAATGATTTTGTGTGTAAAAACATGAAACTTGCACAAGCTCTTTATTTTGCCATGACTGACATAAATAAATTTAAATAAGAACATAAGAAATGTGATATAAAGTGGAGTAGGGAACAAATAGTTTTACAATATTTTAAAAAACACACAGAAAAAATTAACCAAGTGTGTGATTATCCTTGACCAAAATGCAGGCTTTATAGCGATTTTTCCTGTTGTGCATTAGATTGTCTAAGAGTTCCTGCGATAACAAAGAGTATTCACGATGAACAGCTGCTTGAAGCTGCTGGAGAATGTTACCGGAGGGTTATAGAGATGCAAAAGACGTGCTCTAGTGCGTCCCATACATGTTCTATTAGTTTTAAATCTGGAGAATATGAGGGCCACTCCATCGCTTGGATTCTTTCACCCTCAAGAATATCTATCACCAGTGCAGCGCGATGGAGAGATGAACGTTATCGTCCATTAAGAGGAAGTTATTACCGATTACACCCTTAAATAACTTGAGATAAGGATCATGAACCTGATCGCTGTATACTTCACCATTAATGTTTCAACGGTAAAAATTAGTACGTCAGTGTGGCCATTCAAAAGAATGTTCTACCAGACCATGATTCCATTACCATTCGGCTCCAGTCCATGGTATTCCAATCACGATGCAACTGCACCAGCGTAAACGGGCCGCATTTCGTAGCCTGAGCTAGTGGGACACAAATCATGGGTTTTCTTGAATAGACCCAACTTTTATGAGGAGTAAACTTTCTTGAAATGGGGGCTGACATTAGCTATCTATTTCTTTTAGCAATAGTTACCAAACAACGGGTTTGAAAATCTATTGTGGCATGTTTTCGACCTTGACCTGGTTACCTGCATACCTCAGCAGTGTGTTTAAACTATTTTTAGATTATTTATATGACGCCCTTCGCTGCTTTTGTGTTCTACAGACTTATGTCAATGCTTGACCTGCTACCATTCGCCCAATCAAATACTATTTATCAGAATCCTTCAAATGGCTTCTCAGTGGCATGCTTTCCCTTCTACACGCGAAAGTTTTGTCCAGTTATTTATGCAATCCTTGAAATTAGAATTTGAAGTACTCCTTATGCTTTTCTTTTTATATATTTTCCTCTTATAGATTTCTTTTTCCCTTACACTCCTTTCTGCGTGTGCCGAAAGTTAACTCACCAAATATTCAGGATGATCTCAAATGGAATATCAGGCCATTTTTCTGCATTCAACGTCCACCAGAGGCTGATCAATACGATTTCTAATATTATTAGTTCTACTCTGGTTTAAATTTTCACGAATGAGCTGGTTGAATCTACTTTTCCGCGGTTATCCCCTCTGGAATATGAATGCCAGCCAGTTTCCATTAGATCATCCTCCACAAAAGCATCTATCTCTTTAGGCTGGTACACTTTTCGTTTTTTGCTATAATCCATATAACCTAACCTTCTGCCGGAACAGTCATCTACACTTTGTCATTTACACATCCACTCAGGCACTTAACAAAATTATGCTTATATTTACCTGAAGCTCTAGAAAGCAGATTGTACAGGTGCATTCAATTATAAGTAAATAATGTTCATAAACTATTTATTGAAAATATATGTTGCTTTTAATAATAAACTGACTCACAATCAATACTGCTACTGGAAATGTTAGTATGCCTAGCAATTAATAGGGAAGTTTTATGGATAACAGTCATTTTTCTACCAACTAAAGCGAACAGGGATTCAGTTGGATAAGATTATGAAAATTAGTTTAGCCCTGTTACGGATCCCTTTGTCGAAATGGGAAGACGAAGTGAAGTGTTTCCGTGATTTATTTCCTGTGTAATATATGTATAAGAAAAAATCAATATCTTTTACAAATCCTCCACAAAGATATCTTTTTCCATAGGCGCTCCAGGCTTTATTTGCTTTCCCTTAATCGGAAAATTCAAATTCACATAAACCGGCGAACAACTTAAAAACACACATCTGTTTAACAAAGTTATGAGTATTTAGTTGTACATGAAACAGGCGAAAATTAGTTTCTGTAATTACATTCCGCTTTGACTATATTTCTTTTATATATTTACTATGATATACAAATTTTATATATTACTGTGATATATATTTACTGTGTGTAATACTACTCATATGTGAAGTATTTAACCAAAGATTAGTTAATAATTTAATATTGCTATTACAAAGTGCAGTGCATGAATAGATTAAGCGGGATGTTACCAGATGGAAAATGTTAATTCGTATAGGCGATTATCCCGCTGTATTATTTAAAATCCCGCTATCTATAATGGAGCACTTTTTCGAATATCCTTCAATTTATTGTAATTTTCAATTATGATCACAATTATGCTAGGTTATATTGTCAGGACTGAGTGTTCTGTGCATACTTTTGGCGAACATGGTCTTAACCGTGCAAAGTCCTGATCTTGAACAGGGAGCTGAATGCAGCTATGTTTTGTGGTAGAATAACTGCACGCAAGGAGCGTTTTAAAATTACCCTTTTATTAAACGACTATTTACAGCCACTTCCCAACTCGGAAGGGATAACAGAAAATAATGACCGCACTTAGATCTAAACTGAACAATCAAATAATTTAAAATAAAGTTAAGTAGAAATTTAAGCAGTCGTTGCTCTCAGAGCTATAAACACGAGGTTGTCCTCTATGCTAAACTATCAGTGGTGCGTTGCAAGACTTAGCTAATACTAACGCACTTAGATTACTTCAGTAAGTATTAGAGTAACAGCGCTAAGGCTTAAAATTTAAATACTAACTGGTCAGGTGGACGTCGAGCAGAGCCGCAGTGATCTGAGACTAAAAGCTCTCTCACACCGAGAAGTTCCTTGCTAACCTTTTAAATACAAACTTGGCTCCACTTCAAATTAGCATAAAGCTGAAACGCGCGCTCATTCTAACGGGAAGTTGAAATAGAACTTACAAGAAAGAGAAAATTAACATAAAACTTTGTTAGTTTAAACTAAAACCTTACAATATTACTAAAATTATCGGGGCCATTTTCTTTCCTAATTGCGTAATGACAACTACCTACTGCAAATATAATTATATTTTAATTGCGGGTACAATCACAATTACATTACTATTGCAGTTAGATTACATAATAGTAATTATTGTAATTAGACTGTAATTGTAATTAGATTATGCAATTATTTTGTAATTAAAATTTCAATGGAATTGCGATTACACGCTAACTGTAATTAGATTTCACAATTACTATATAATTGAATAAGATTGTCCAATTGCTTTTAATTATAATTAACCTGTAATTGTAATTAATTTGTAATTTGAATTATATTGTAATTCTAATTATATTTCACAATTACAATGTAATGCTAATTACAGTTTGATTACAATCATACTTTAATTATAATTAAAAAGTATTTGCATAATTTAATCACAGTCAGAATGTAATTGTAATTATATTTTGCCCAACTATGCACAATGTAAACATACAAGCTACAAATATAGTAGCATGGACACTACAGTACATCTCATATGATCCTAAATTTCGGCAGAGACTATTCCTCGCACAATGATAGCATGTACGGGAATAGTATACAATTATACTTACGTATAAAGTTAATTATGACACAGTGAAGTTAAACGATTGACAAAAACACGTATGTGATAATATAGGAAACATCTAGCTAAATGCAGGTCCTCTTATAAACTTACAAAAAGCATTGACTCGCTACACAAATTGAAGGAAGAAATACTTGCGTTTTTACATAACTAAAAATTAAATTTCAGTTAAGCAAAAGTTTTCTGGTGTTAATAGTTTAAGAAGCGAGCATATGCACTGATAAGCCGAAACATTATGACCCTCCTCACATTTTTCAATGAACTGGCCTGGATGATGCAGAGGACACATGATTAAGTGAGAATGGTGTTTAACTGCTCCCGGAGAAGGTAAGGAATCATTCTTGTACTCTTGCGAGTGATAGAAAGTCTTCTGATTTAATTTTGAAGTGCGAATTTGATAGAGGGAGATTGTAATGGCCCAAAGACTTGGAACGAATATCTCCGAAATTGCACAACTGGTAGGCTGTTCATGATCTGCCGTTGTTAGTATTTATGCAAAGTAGATAAATGACGATGAGACCAGCAGTAGATGCCGAAGTGTTGTACGTCCAAACGTCATCAGAGAAAAAGGACGTCGAAGACAGTCCCACTTGGTACAGCCAAATCGGTACCAGACAGTGGTTCAGCTGGCAGCACAATACAATGTAGGTCCAAGTATAAGTGCTTCGGAATACGCAGTTCAGCGGACACTATTGGATATGGGACTGCGCAGCAGACGTCACATTCGTGTGCCTCTGTTGACCAAGTGTCATTGCCAACTACGCCTACAGTGGGCCCGGGAATACCGACACTTTCTTTTCTTTTCGCCATTACAGATGGCCCACTGGATTAGATGTTTTTTAGCCTGTTGGATACCGTCTATGGAATTAAAAATAAATAAATAAATAAATATAAATAAAGAGCTTTGTACTGTGTCCTCCGTCAATTGTCCACGCTAAACAAGGAATATTGAAAGAAGGGGCATGATGAGGACTGTTGAGATTAGGAGAACACTTTTCACTATCGTACATGTTAGGCATACAGATATATTAAGAATATGGCATAGACTCAGGTACAGATGCAAAGATGAAATCTAAAATACATTACAAATTATGAAACACATTAAGTGAGTTCTGGATTAATCGGAACATTGACACTGGACAACGGATAAGGGGAAAAGCCTGGTCGGATGAATCACGATTTTTCATTCATCCCGCCGATGTTCGTGTCAGGGTACGCAGTCTGCCAGGCAAACATTTGCTCCGCCCCTGTACAGCAGGTCATACACAAGCTGGTGGTGGCTGTGTTATGCTTTGGGGGACGTTCTGATGAGTGGTTCTGGGACCCTTAGTTGTAGTAGAACAGACTATGAAAGCTGCGGACTATATGATCATAATTACGGATCGGTTCCAACCTTACATGGCATCTGTCTTTCCAAATGGAAATTGAATCTTCCAGCAGGGCAACGCCCCATGTCACAAGGCTCGAATTTTGTTGAAGTGGTTCGAGGAGCATACCAGTTAATGTCCTGGTCACCTAACTCGTGGAAATTTAATCCGATAGAGCACATCTGAGATGTCATGGAGCGACAGCTCAGAGCTCAAGCACCACCATGTCGGAATATCTCAACTTTGCGTGCCCACTACTTAGACATTTCCTTCAACTTGTATCTAGTTATCTACCAATAGCTTGTGGTATCCATGCCAAGGCGAGATTAGCTGTTTTGCTGGCCAAAGGTCGCCCAATGCGTTATTCACGATTTGATCATAATGTATTGGCTCTTCAGTGTTTTAGGTTGTCGAGAACTATATTGTTACGTGCGTACGGGTTCGCAATGGATTGAATGCACAAGTCGTTAAAAAGGAAATAAAAGTTATTCTTTTCACAAGAAATAAAAACAAAATACTGAAATATTTTCTCAGAGATATTCGTACAATATCACAATATCTCAAACGTTAAACCGAACTAAATTCAAAACAATGAAAGTTAATCCAATATCACAGCGAATTCGCTACAATCAAATAACAGCGCTAGGTAAACAACAGCTCGCTTAAAACGGCTACAACTGAGCTGAGGTGTTTTAATTCGGCTTTAGAACATTCTGGTAAAACCTATTTTCTCGATTTTTCTGGATGGCAACAGCAATTACGAGATATTTATTTATTAAATTTTAAATGCACGCGCACTTTTATTTTTACTTCTCCGATGTAGCTTTCTCTTCAGAAATCGTCTGCGTTGCACGGGAAAATAAAACAATTTTAATTACAATTCTAAATAAATAGCTAAATAAATACGAAATCCGTAGCAATATTGATTAATAAACATGTTTTCTTTTTAAAACGAGAGATTTTGTTCACATAATCTTATAGAATTCGTGTTCTAGAAAACAATGGCAGGCTTCCGTATTGGCCAATAGCTAATTCCAAATATTATTTGCATAAATTAAAAATTTAAAATATTTCTGATATGCATGATTATTATATGATGATTCTAAAGGAATGAAATTTTACGAAAATGTTAATGATAAAGTTTGAGCGTTTGAAAACATAAACTATTTGTGTAAAATTTATTTCGGCATACGAATTTTAACAAAATTATGAATTAAGTAAATACTGAACATTAGTAAATCACAAAAGAATAGCACTGAATGACATTTAAGTCAAAAGATGAAGCTCAAACTATTCTAATTTAATAACCAACCCCCTCGAAGGAAGTTGAAAATTCTTCAGAGATCCAAAATTTTGAAATTAAATATTTCTATCAGTTTTTGTCGTGCGGGTGACAAACGTTTCTTGTTATTACTATTTTTTATAATGAATAATTTTTTTTAAATGTGAGTATAGGGACTGGCCGATCTCATAAAAATTAAGAATTTATAATTTAAAAAAAATTGAAAATTTATTTTTGTTTTAAAATTAAAAAGCGCCAAAACATGAACATTTGCCTCATTTAAAGCATTTTTATAATTACTGCATCCACTTTGCTTGACAATGTGCAGTTTGTCTCCAAGTGAGAATTATATTTCTTTTACTACAGTATTAAATCCAAAATCCTTAGGTATTATTTATATTTGTTTTGAATATTTATTCTCTAGTTTTGAGGAATTCATCTGCTAATAATATAAGATATTTCTCCCTCTTTATTAGCATGCCTTCGTGGGGTAGAGGTCAGCACGCTCGACGCGTGTTGGAGAGGTGCGTGGTTCGCGTTCCGGCGAGAGCATTGCTCATTTTTCACATCTCCTGCTTCCAAATAGCCTAATGACTCTATGATATAAGCTTCTGAAACAACTTCTATTTTACAACCTGTTCATATAAAAAATAAATAAATAAATGAATAAAAGAGGTTTCTTTCGGGCGTACATAATATACATAAAGCTTAACTACGCGGTGTCTTAATTAATCAAGAACACACACACACTGTTCCATCATGAAAAGCTTTCCAGATTTTGTGGAATAGCTATAGTATCATAAGCTGAAAAGATGTAAAACAAGCTCTATAGAGTTTTCGGAAGGAGGATTAAATTTTCCATGATTTTAAATAGATAAATAAATAAAACAAGTCATCCAATTATACGAAATAGCTGTTAAAGCCTAAAATAACATTAAAATATTATATAGTGACTATTCATCATATATGATATTCCATATGATTAAATGTAATTTAAATGGATTGTAGTCTTAGCTTTCAAAGCTAAAAATACTGCACGCACACAAAAAAAAAGTAGTAGTAATCACGATGGTATACGCTGATCTCAGATGCACTATGTGAAATAGTAAATAGGACGAAACTAATGTATAGTAGAATTCCGTAATAACTAACTTGAAGAGACCGAAAGTTTGGTTCGCCATATCTGACATGATAAAATAAATGGATTTTCGCTCCAAAATAATACAAAGGTTTATGGATGAATGGCAAAAAAGGCAAATTAACATTGTTACATCTCCCGAAACAAGTGAACAATTTTAAAAACCGTATTAAAGTGTTAGTTAAAAGTATTTTTACGTGCAATTATTAAATTTCTTTTCCGTTGTATTTTACCATATGTTAATAACTTCACACAATAAATTACTTTGCATAAAAATCATGATTTAGATGCGGCCCTCTAATTGCACATCTCTATATAAAACGCGTATTCATGACTAGCATTTTTCCAGATAATTACAGGTTCGAGCTTCTGTGAATAATGAGCAATTTCAGCATTGCTTCTTCAACATCTTTATGTTCTTTTTTTATTATTATTATAATTTTTTCCTCATATCTAGATTTTCTCCACGAGTAGAGATAATCAAGTCTCCATTTTTCACATGGTAGCAACTGTAAATTTGAATAAATTGTATTCCTGACCGATATGGATTAACCATAGCCATTCTATATTTTTCTAATAGTCTCGTCTTATCTTCAGTACGAACGTTATACATTTACCGCTGGCATAAGAATGAATTTTTGGCACTGAAAATTTTTTCAGTGTAGAGTGAAGTAAAAGAGTATGTGGACTTCTCGCCATTTTGGAAAATATGTTAAATGAACATAATTTCATCACTAATCTTCTTTTTTATAATGTCCACCGCCCAAGATATGTATGATTGCAAAGCAAAATTGCAATACCCCTTATATAAAGAACACATTAATTCTTGCAAAGTATCTAAAGAATGCAAAATCCTCCATTCAGAAGACCAAACTTCAACAGCGTTTTAAATAATGAAACAAGTCGAACCGATAAGGATCAAAAGTTTTCACTCCCTAAAAGATGAATAACCTTTATAGCGTCAAACTCAAAATAATCTGTTCAGTCTTTCCCTGAATGGCAAAATTTCAAAGTTTCTATCCTTTCATCAGCTTTCAGCAGATCCCATCTGACAGCTCGATCAAACCTTGAATGGAATAAGAGAACAAATTTATTTTCTTTGTCTCAATGGTTACAGAGACCACTTGCTGTCCTAAGATATGCCTATTGTTTGTCTTGTTGTTCCAGGAACTAAGAGCTACATCTGCCCCACATCACCTTTAGAACACAAAGGAAGATGGGAGTGGAGATAAAAAAGATTTTTAAAATAAACGGTTTTCTCCTAGTCTAACATGGATGGAAACCTAACATCCTAAAGTAGATGATTTTAAAGGATAGTAATTTTCAGTCAAACTTGCCAAATTCTGGAAAAAGTTATGAATTTTTCAGAAAACTTTTCAGCCAAAGATACCCATAAAGTTCGCTGTATCCAATTTCGTATATTTTGAAGCTCGTTATAGCAATATCAAATAATATTATCGTTATAACATCGAAGGGATCATTTTATACCGAATTCACTATAATACTGTTTGACTGTACTAATATCTTATTGTCGTTTTTATCCATTAAATCACTACATCTACAATACCCATACCTGCCTGGGAGATGTGGAAAGTCAGGTTTCTTGCGTGTTTTGGCAGATGAGAAAAGTAGGAATCAAATTATTTGCTTCATTGTTTAGACTAACATATCCGGACTCTCAGGAAACCAAATCTTTCTGCAAATCTGTGTTTAATCTGTGAGCTCTTTCCCAGTTAAAGTCATAGATTATTGCCTAAAATAAACGGCTGAAATAATTTCCTAAAATAAACGGCTGAAATTATTACCTAAAATAAACGATGAAAACTACCTTTGCTTCTCACGTTTTTCTGTAAAAGCAAAAATCATGTTTGGATTTCTTTCGTTAACCACAAAAGACATTAGATGTTCGGTATAAGTGAAGCTAAGCAAAACTATCATTAGTAAGGCCTGAGATACTTATACTACTGACGTTACATGGAATATAACCTCGTATATCTTGCTTTTTTTTCTTAAATGCGCAATAAGTGTATAGATTTAAGTTCTCATATACATAGTCAGATTTCAGGCGAGATCAGTGAATCTAATAAAGGTCCATACGCTGCCATTTTTAGATTGACAAATCTACTTTAGCTTGCAGTACTTCGTAAACAATTAAAATTGCCTGCAACCATACATTAAATCTGCCTGATCATTCTTAAAGTCATATTTTTCTAATCGCTACACTAAACGATAGCAAAACTGTTGTTTTTTCTTTTTTTTTTTTTTTTTTTTTTTTTGAAAAATAGAAAGTTCCTTTCATATTTTTTTGGTAAGCAAATGCAAGGGCAGATACAGCGGTTTCTGATCTTTTTTATAAAAAGCGTATCTCACTGGTTTCTTATTTTTTGAAGATCAACTTATGGTACTAAGAAAACTCATTCTGCACGCGCCACGTAAATTACTTTTACAGAGAATTTTCAACTAAGGTAACATCGATCTCTCATTTGCCAGATAGTTTGCAAAATTCGGTCAAACAGAGAGAAAAAATTTGTATTGCATTTTAAATGGTTAGAAAATCTTAATTTATGTGGAAATGAAGTAAAATTAGGTCTTTCATACTTTCCTTAAATTCACGAAAGAATTCAGATTACAGAGCGCAAACACGCATGCGCCAACCGGACCGAATTATTCTCAAAATAGGATAGAAGGATGGGAAAATTTTCCCCTCCAGCATATCTCTTTCCGGAGATGAGGAGACTTTCACGTGACCTTTCAGGTCGCAGCAAGTAATAACGCCCCTTTTGACCCAGTCTATGTGTTTTGGCAGAATGCCAGCCAGGGTTGCGCTTAAGACAGTCGAGCTATAATCGGGTAGCATGTGCTTTCGCCTTCCTTTAAAATCGTAGTAATTGAAAGTACATGCGCATTATGATAATTTGCTATACTCGCAGCTCAAACTCTCAAAATTGTTTCGCTGCCCAGACGGGACTGTGGTTAGTAACGCTGAGTGCCGTACTGAAGGGCCCGGTTCGAATCCCAGAGAAGGCATGGGGGCTTATAAGAGTATAGAGTCTGTGAGGCAAGGGGGATTAAAATACACGGTGATCCGAACGTCCTCTCGAGAGTTTGCTGGGAGACGCACATGGATGGGAGACTATCCGACCGCCTTTTGGGGTGTTCTCTTTTAGAATTCCAAGGGGCAGAACAGTTAACAACATATGACATCTGTAGTACCTCTATCACCTAAGGTACTACAGATGTGCTGGCCTAGCTGCTACTTGTACCTGTACAATTCTTCCGAAAATAAATCTATCACATCAAACATAGTTATGAAAAACTGACCTGCGGCTGCGAGTTGAACCGAAAACCTCATTCCCTGCTCTGTTAGATTACGAATGAAATTAATGAAAATCGTCCAAAATTGGTATATTGCAACCAGCTGCGGATGATTTCGGATCATTCGACTTTCGGATGACATATTTTTATCCTTTGACCTAAATTTATTAGATAAAATGCCGCATATCAGCTATACATTTAAATTCACGTTTTCCTTTTCTTGATAAGAAAACTTCGGAAACTTTCAATGCTGTTCATTCAAATTTATATTCCCACAAAAAGTGAAGAAATAATTATAGTTACAATACTAAAGTATAGAAGAGAATAAATTTGTTCACGCTTTTTTATAAGAAAAATTATAACTTGAGTTTTTTCAAGGTGTAGTAACTGGGATGCATAGCTCAAGTATGATGGATGATTATTAATTGTATATATGCTTCCTCTCATTACGCATTATTATTATTTTTTTTACTGCGCCACATTTTGAATAACACACTGCTAAAAATACTACTTGACTAGATTCAACTGCAGTCAAGTACTTTTTCTAGGAAAATTCGGCGTATGAAAATGTTTACTTTTGGGTTTCTTCAGTTATATTAGGTATGATATTAAGTTTCATACTAGAGTTTTTGACGATAATTATACACAAGCATCTATCAAGAAGGAAATTTTTGAGAGTTCAATAGGAAGAGTTTTCAGTTCTAGGTAATCAATTTATTCTGTTGTAATATTACATTTCACATTTTACTGCTTATAAAAATATGCCCTGAAATTCTCCCATAGCTTGGTTATCCTCCTTTAGAAGCCTGCACACGCTTAGATATCAATACAAAAATGCGACAGAGAATTGCAAGAGGAAGTGCAACCTGCAATTGTTATAAAATTGCTATGAAAGTTAGTAGTAAGCCCGTCCTCAGTTGGCGAAAGTGATGCCTTAGAGAAGAGACCTGGCCCCCGTCATCTTGGATCACGTGAAAACAGGAAGTAACGTATAGTGAATGGTATTCATGATAGTTTTATTTTTTTCTGGCAATGTCAATATTTATTGAAGATTTATTTAAGGGAAACGGCAATATATTTTGTGGCAATCACTTTCTGGTTCACGTGTTTGAGATGACTGAAATTTTAATTAGCTTTTCTTTATTATTTTTAATTATTTAATATGCAGTTATTTTTTATTATTTATTCCGTAAATATTTTAATTGATTCCGTTATTTATTTTAATGACAATAACTTTTCAATGAGCTTTAAAAAGCTGGGATTCGAACCTGCAACCTCTCATATGGGAGGTGGGCACGTTAGCGTGAAGCCACAGCAAAATTCCCATAAATCTGCCTTTTGACCTTGTCGAGCAGCGAAAACAGTATGAAAGGGCTGGAGGATTCCGCATGCTCAAGCCTGTTCCATAGTGCTCGACCCGTTTCACGACTTGTGCTTCCGCAACGGCGAACAAAAGCATTATACTACATAATAAGTAATTCAGGATATATTGTGCAAAGTATGAAACACGTTTCTCACATTTTACTAAATTAAATTCATTACTTTTTCATTAATACTTTTCGTTTTATGCAACCATAAATTTTATTTTTTCATTCCTTTTCTTTTCCAGTTTTAAATTTAGCAAACATTTTTTCTAATGTTTTCCTCTTCACTTTCTTATTTTGTAAAAGTAATATTTATTTTCACAAGTTTAATTCCTGCTTTTCAATTTTCTCCTCTTTCACGTTTGACTTTTTGCGTTTTACGAAAGTAATATTTATTTTCATAAGTTTAATTGTTTCTTTTCACTTTTTTCCCCCTTTAAAGAGTTTCAAAGTTTACGTTTTTTATTTCACAAAAGTAATATCTATTTTCACAAAATTGATTTTTTTCCTCTTTCTATTTGAAAAAAAGTTGTTTCACAATTTTGCTTTATTTATCTTAAAAAATAATATTTTTTTCATAGGTTTAATTTTTTTCACTTTTCTGGTTCACAAATGCTGTTTTTATTTTTACTTATCTCTTTCTATTTTTTATATCGAAAATAAAGAAATTTTTTTATATATTTCGTTTTTACAAGTGTAAATTTTTATGCATTTTTATTTTTATTTTTGTTCTTACGACTGAACTCTTACAGCGTTTTGAAAATATTTCACATTCACTTTATCCCATTCAGCAAATAAAATCTTGCATAAGCATAACACATAACAGGAAATATTGACGTGAATTTCAAATAATGATCGAACATAAGAGTTAACTTGAAGTTTTAACACTTTTATTCTAACTTAAGATGCATTTCAGACTGACATTACTTTATTTAGCATTGAACGCATACATCTCTTTGAGAACATTTAACATTTCGTTTACCATGCATATCATGCTTATCAAATATAACAACGCATTAACATCATATATAACAGGCATTATTGACATGAACTCCATGCAAAGATCCAACATAATAACTTAAAAATATTAGCCCATTTTAGAATGAAATTTTAGTAAGCTAAAATAGGCAACATTTTCAAGTAAGCATTACTTTAATTAAACACTGGAGTCAAACAATTCCCTGGATGTATATGACATTTAATTTATCCTAGCCTTTGCACATAACAAGGACATTTCACAAACTACAAAACCCATTTTTCTCTTTTAACCGGTTGTATTTGAAGAAAACTGGATGAAGAAGAGATGCAGTGTGAGTTCCTAGAACCACTCGGTGTTATTGATTCTCACTTCCCACACATTAATCAAACACAGATGTTCAAGCAAGAATACTTTATAAATTCAGGAAAATATAGGAATGTAATGAACTTAATTAAAGCAAAGCGTGCAAAGGGCTAAGAAAAGACACATTCGTTGAGGATTTTATAACATAAACTTGCACTATTCACGTTACCCATCAGCTACATCCTTCATTTCCTACGAAATACTCTGAGTCCGATTGGATTCATATGTACACAGACGGGTAAGCTATCAGCGACAACAGTGGAGCCGACTTTTACTCCCATATCGCCAAAGGAGCTTTCCGTGTTGGCAAATTAATGACAAACTTCGACGGGAAGGTAATGGCTTTAAGTGAGGCAGCAAATGTCCTCTATCACCTAGACATCAAACAGAAAGTAATCTTCCTCTCGGACTCAACGGCTGCGAGACGACCAATCGTCAGGGTAGAACAACCTGAAGAACTACTTTTAGCCCAGCCCCAGAAAAGACTTTTCAAACTACAGGAGACAACAGATATTCATGTACAATCGATCCTACGGCATTGCGACGTCACAGAAAATAAACAGACGGACAGACTCGCAAAGGAAGGATGTTCTATGCCGTAGCCAAAGCATCGTCTAACGTACAGAACCATATGCAGCAAAATTACATGGAAGTCAAGAAGACTGTGAACGACAAGGGGAGAGTAGCTGCTTTTGGTAAAAGATGGAAAACGGTAATAACAAGATCCATTCCCAAAAATCTCCCCCCGAAACGTCGTTCTGGTCATCTTCAGACTAACCACAGGCCACGGTTACCTCCGAGCCATCTCCATAAAATCGACTTTCCCATATGCCCCACCCATGGAGGTAAGAAAGAAAGGAGGGGCCAACTCCGCACTACGAGGAAAGCACTGCTCCGAGGCTTCGGTCTCCGGATGGGTGTTTTTTTGTTTACATTCAAAAGCTCCCTTGACAGCGCTTTGATAGTATTTTAACCCACGACAGTTCCATACAAATCGAAAAACGGGACACTTCCGGCATAAAAGAAGCATTCATTGTGTGATGGATTATAGCGATTTGTATAGTTTAGTAACATTTGCACAAAAATCACAGCTTGGTTATTTTTCGATAATTAACTACAGCGATTTTGATTATGAATTTGTTTTATAAAATTCTAAGCTGTTAAACTACAAAAATACAGATTTTAGCAAAAATCTTATGCTTAAAGAATGAAAAATACCTTACGGTACCTTTAAAATTGTATATTCTCGATACCTTTAATTGAGTATTCGTTACTTTTAATTTATGTTCCAAACGCCCAAAATGTTTTAAATAAAATAAATTATTTTTGTCACCCACATATTATTTAACATGTACTTTTTAAAAGTTTTTAGAGGAGAAACTCATTTTAAATTCATCATTTTATTTTTATATTTAACTGAAAAATTATCACAAAATGCATTCTGAAACGTATTTTATGTCAAAGGTTTGAAACTTGATGGCTAAGTGTAAATATAAAATTATACATGTTAAAATGTTTTTAATTAGACGCACTTAGGTCAGGTTAAATTTTTATTAATTACAGTATGGCATGCAAGGACTATCTACCTAAAGGGAGAGATGCCATCGTGGAGGAATTGAGAATTGAAAAACTGACCTTTGAGTGGGTATTAAAAATAATGCATGTAATTTTCATTTAAATTATATTTATACGCGTTTCTTATGTAAAAGTTTTGGGTATATGCCAAATTATTGTAAATTACTTTACTCGAAAAATATAGTGAATGCACAGAAATTAAAGATTTGCACATGCCGAAAAAGAAAAATATGAAATATGTATTCGTATTTATGCATAGTTTTGCAAAAAAGCATGTATCTGCCTTTAACAGAATACATAAATATTTATTAAATTATTTATAAATGTATTTGAAATGAAGGATTTATTCATTCATAAACTCCTGTGAAAGTTACAGTGAAGAATTCTATTTATTAAATGTATCTAAATTTAGAATGATTATAAACATTATCTAAATATATAATAACCTCAACATTGAATTGTAAGCATAAATTGAAATCCTGTTGACAAATACTCTATTTAAACAAGAATTGTTCGTATCGGAAAGCAATCTATTAAAAGGTAAAGTAAATTCTGTGAGATGCGTACTTAAGGACGTAATAAAGCACAGTTTTAGAATATATATTGTTGAAATTAAGTGTAAAAAATATGATAAGTATAATTAAAAGAATTATTCCCTCACATTTTATAATAACTCAGTTCTAAGTTTTAGATAATATTTAGACAAGTCATCAAATAGTTTCCAGTCAGCCCTCTTGAAGTTCCAAAGGAGATCCCCTGTTCCTGCAGAATTTATCTTGAGATCAATTTCAGTTAATATGGGTAGGTGATCGCTACCGATACCTGCGAGAACCTTCCAGGAGCTGTATGGGAATAAACCAGGGCTGACTAGTGTTAAATCCAACACATCACTTGTGCCATAGCTATGCGAACGGTAAGTATGAGTTCCGTCATTTAAGGACAGGAAGGTCTTGTCATTGATCAAATTGTCAAGGTCAGAGCCTCTAGTGTTAGTAGTGATGCATCCCCAGGTAAGGTGCTTAGCATTGAGGTCCCCTAGCATCACAGTGTTTTCCTCAAACAAATTTTCCATCATAGAAAGTATAGTAATGCCTTGATATTCGAGGCCTGAGGAAGCAAAGTCTATATCAGGCAGTTTCTTATAATGCACTCCCCTAATGAGAAACATGAGAACACCTCCTTCCGAAACTCTATCTTTTCGAACTACATTGTATCCTTTAATGTTCAAAAGTCGCTTCTTCTTAAGTTTTGTTTCTTGTAGTGCTGTAATTTCCACTTAGAGTCGATCTGCTATTTCCAAGATTTGGTCAAGCTTAATCGGTGTAGCTTCCGCTCTAAGACCGTTGATATTGCATTGTACAATACGAAGTTTTTTGGTCAAGTTATTTCTAGGAGGAGACTGTAGCTTGCTTGCTGAACAGGACCCTCTACCTAAATGCTGAGTGCGTCCCGGATTATCCTGCGAGACAAACGATGCAGTATTCCAATTAACAATATGCGACTGGTCCATGGTGAAGGCTAATATGCAGCTTCATTTCAGTCGGGGTACCACGAGGGCCTAAGACTGACTAGACCTCTACGCCTGTTGGTCCGCGGAAGGTATTTTATTTCCCTTCTACCACCTATTGGAAAACCAATAGAGGCATTCCCCGATCCGCCATCTGGGGACGCGCCCTCCAGGGGTTACAGGCTCCCCCAAGGGCCTGTAACCCCTAGAGGATCTAGGTTCTATCTAGATCTATCCTAGGATCTATCGCAAAGATCTAGGCCTATCCAAACGGCCATGGCCAGATTCAGAAGTGGGCATCTTCGATTCATGAAATTCAAAGAGGGAGAAAAGACCTTCCCCTCGTGTGCCTGTTCCCTCCCTGCCTCTCCCGCTCACCTACTGGATTGTATAGGCGTCTCCCTGAGACAGCTGTCGGCTGAGCAGGACGACATCTGCGATTTGCTTGTGCGGCAAGGTCTCTTGGGACTTGGTGTAGGCTTTCCTGCCCCAAGGGGATTTGAAACAACAACAACAGATAATATAAAAAAATTCCTTTATTTATTCCCTTTCAGAAATATTTAGAGAAAGTTACGTACATGGAAATAAGTACAAGCATTTCACGTAAGCCAATTAAAATAAAACATAACCATAATAATAACGTTAACCACTATTAAAATAAAAGGTGCTCTAATTTGAAATGGACCGAACAGAGCATTAATTATAAATTGACTTAGATTTTTCGATTTAAAAGATGCCTCAGAAGCTAAAGAATCATATCATATTTGAGAAAGTATTTTAAGAAGAAGCTCTCTAAATAGAAAAGAAATCATGCATAATTTTAATATTAATTTTAATTTAATAATACAATAAACTTGGATCTTAATTTTTGTAATCCTTAACCGAATAAAATCGAATTCCCTTAAATTTTTTTCCTAATGCAATTAAAGAAAACTTGTGAAAATATTTCATTTAAATTCAAATTCTTACTTCCTACCTCCACATGATGCCCCCTGTGTACTTTCTACATGATACCCCCTGTGTATCGCCGCACTTGCAACGCTCTGGAGGTAGAAACCCGAGAAGACACAACAGAAGAGTGGCGTTGCATTTGCACTCAGGAAAGGGACATTCACGTTGACTGGGGAAGGCAAAATAAACGTCTCCTGCTTAGGGATCATAGGGAGAGATTTTGTAAAAGAAAAGGTGTTTTAAGGTCTCATTCAGCATCAGTATATCAGGAATAAAAACTTGAATGGAGCTACAGAGTTCTTTCTAATTCTTCACTGTAATCAGTAATGTATATAAGGATGTGCATGGTACCAGAATGGAGAGAAGTTATATAGGGTGTGAGAGTTTTGAAGTGCTCTTTTATGTATTATTAATCAATTTAAATATTGCACTTTTTTGGATTATTAATAACGTATATCTCCTTATAATATTTAATTTATCTTTCAAACTATAACAATAAATAGTTATTATCATTACAAAAACAATATTGCTTACCATTACAAAAACTGAGATAATTAATAAGTACGCTTTTAATAAAATAGTACATAAAAATATCAATAATACAGTATTTATAACTATTTTTACTAATAGTTTATAAAAATATCCACATCATTAATGTAATTAATGAAAACCATTTCAAACCAAAGTGGGATTTGCATTAGTAAATTACAGTTAAGAACAATGGGGAAACCCATTATTCTGAATGACCCATTATTCTGAATATTATTGGTATAATTTAAAGATTAAATCCGATAGTATCTTAAGATGGTTTTGGCTTTTGAAAAACAAGAATATAACTAATTTTGACTCACCTTTCATTTCTTTATGAATGCGGAATATCTGTTTGCCGTATACGTGATCAATTAGGGAGTAATCTATGAGTGTTTAATCCATGAGATATTAAGTATTGATTAACATTTCCTGTAACTATTTTTAATTAAGACTTCCTAAGGGCAGCCCCTTAATTTTGACTCGCAGATTTTACCTTTAGGCCAGGATATGAACATAGTATCTACCTTTAAACAATGGGATTTTTTTAAAACACTGTGGCATGACAATGCCCAGTAATAATAGTTTTAGCGTCACTAAGAATCATTCTCTGGATTTCCATGTTGATTTTTTCCAAGAGATATTAAAAGTTTAATTAACGAGTACGAGCAATGCGTAATACATATATATAGTATATCACGTAAGTATACCATAAAGGAAAATGAATCTCGGCAAAAGCTGATCGACTGCTATTGAACTCTAAAGAGAGGTTTACCAGGAAAAAATGGTAATTAAAATTCAATTTAATATATTGATTTATTACTAATTATAATGGATTGGAATATTTGAATATGAATTAGTTGAATATTTAAGAAAATATTACGGCTGCGAGAATAGAAAAACAATTTTTTGAGTATTTGCTTTCTTATAGAATGTAGATGAATTCATTTGTACTCAATGAAAATTAAAATTTATTAGCTAATTAATCTGTCCTCTATCGAGCACCTTAGTTCAGTGATCCGTACTAATGTGCTATTTTTTTTTAATTTAAATGCTTCAAGAATAATTAGAAAAGGACTTAATTATCTTCCTATCCTTAAATTCTTCATTAAAAAAACTGCATTTTCAGCTATAATCAGGTGAAATAATTCTCTAAATATAATTCAGAGCAAAAAAAAAAAAATAAGGCATGTAAACGGCTTGGAAATGGAATTAGCATTGCTAGTCTCTTTAACAAATACGATGAAGCTTACAAAAAGTCTACGTAGCGAAGTAATTCCGTAGAATGTTTTACAACTCTTTATGATTAAACTGCACTCAATTACACTTTATAAACCACGTGCAAATATAATTTAATGTATATGTGTGGATGCGTGTGTGCGTGCGACTCACTAGCGCGGCTGCGTGTGTGCGTGCGGCTCACTAGCGGCTGAGCGGTAAAGTCGTTAAACACTGGTAGGTTGATTCGGAGTTCTAATTCCGGTGAACGGGATGACCAAATTGGCGTTTTCGTGGTCATGTTTAACGTGCATACGAGTCAGTTTTGCTTAGAAAGTTCTCCACCTAGGCATCCTTACACGTAGGGAAATAGCCGTCGAGTGCTTTACTATAATCAAACAAATCAGGCCAAGCAATATACATATATAAATAAGTAGCTTAAAAGATATAAAAATAAATTATATATGTACGAAACCTAACTAACCATTAATATTCATATTACATAAACATACTCATGTTAATGAACATTATATATTAAAGATATTTTTTTGATATTCTATACCTTGTTCTATTTGATATTTTATACCTTATTTTATATTTTGTTCCATTTATATGTAGTATATATGTATAAACACATAGAATTTAAGGGTTCCATATTAACTAATTCATACAAAACCAAAAAGTGCATTAATAATGTATTTTTCAGTGTTATTAACTTCATTCTGAAGAATTTTCTGCAGTCTAGTTTGCGTTATTTCGTACATAAGTCTCAAATTAAAAACAATTTCATGTTTACATGGCTTTAGAAAATTAACCAAAGAACAGCTACCACGACGTAATTAAAAAACAGTCCTTAGACGTGGAAAGGTTGAAAGCCATTTGGGTTAGGACTATTTTCTCAGATACTTAGATACTTCGTATACGTGTAACACAGCGTTCGAAATGCAAAACTCAATATTTACTGCAAATTCATTGGTGTAACAAATATGTCTTTCTACGCCTATGGCTTTTAAAAAAAAAAAGATGTTATTTGGCTTACAGTTTATCGTTCAATAATACATTTTCATTGTACAAAATGGCATTTATTCGAAGAATTCAATTTGTATTTTCATTTTCTCTGTATAAAACTGAATGCAAAGAAGTTAGATGTTTAAACGACCCTTACATTTTCTCACGATTCCAAACGACCTTATTCCCCTCTTTTTCAGTTCCCCGTGAAAAAGGGGGTTTGAAATTTACGATTTGACCGCATATAGGCAGCATTCAATAGAAGGATGGGGACGGCTATACTGGATGGCGCGGCGTCAAATGGCTGTCTCACAAAAGACGAGCGTTGGCTGAGAAAAATTCTTCATTTCAGTTTAAGTAAACATTCAAAATAATTCCTGCATAAGTAGGGATTTGACCAAATTAGTTTATAATTTAAATTATTAGAACATCTCTAAACGGATCTGTATGAGAAGTATGCAATATTCACGGAAAATCGTCTTTCCAAGCTAAGCGGCAAAAGAGCAATATAAAACAGAAGAAGAAAATGTCAGATTTCTAACAAATTTTAAGACTGAGTATAAAAACATAAATAAGAATTTTTTTTTTTCTCTCTGTACAAGTTAATCCAGTCAAAAGAACCTGAATTAGTTTTCTAAACTGTTCATGAAAAATAATAAAGTATTTTCAAATTCATTTTTGTCTATAGTACATTTTTCTAAAATCTGCCGTTTCTAATTATTGTTTTTTTTTTTTTTTTTTTTTTTTTTATGATTCACTTAGGCACTGGTTGATAATTCAAAGAGATTCCGTTTTCTAAACCTTCAGATTCAGAAATATCACAACTCAAAAGCAAAAAGGTTTGAACAACAACGGAATATATCGTAAGCAAGCGAACGCAATGAATTAAATTTTCGCTGGTTTTTATGAATTCGTAGATTGGCAGCAAAATTATAATGCACTTCATATGAACAATTTAAAATTTTATTACGATCACCATTCCAGTACATAGACTTAAAAAAAATTCGTATTAATTTATCGTTATTCATAAGATTTTCCCACGTTGCTTAATTTTAGCATCTTTGTTCTTTTATAGTCCCGAAAGAAGATTAGAGCGTATTCCTGGAGAAATATCCCTATTTTGACAGAACCATTATTGCTTTAACATCTTTGAAGAAAACAATTAAACACATAATTACCTTGTATTGCTCAGAGCGCCGCTGTCTTGCTATTAATTTTTAGTTCATAAGTATTATTTTTACAGGTAAGCAGAACTTTTTATTGTGTTTTCAAGTTTTCAATGAAAACTGACCGAATTCAGTATTTTATTATTAATTTGGAAGCTTTTAACTATTTCTATTTGAAACTAATACACTTCGAAATTATAATCAAGATATTCTACACAGTCCAGTCACATTAATGTGACCACCACGTACTTTCCATGTCAGAGTTAAATAACCAATCACAGAAGGCAGGTGGCAGCACAGTGCAGTTGAGCGTATATAAAGGGTGTGTGAGGGCTTCGGAAAACATTTCAATCGTTGGCGTAATGCAGAAACGAAGCGATTTATCTGACTTCCAAAAGGGCATGATCATTGGCTTTCGGGCCAAGGGTGGAAGCATTTCCGAAACGGCTGAGTTTGTGAACTGTTCGCGTGCCGCCGTGGTAAAAGTGTACCGTGCATGGCAAAATGGGACTGTCCAAAATCAGCGACGTGGCAAATGTGGTGCACCACGGGCCATAGATGACAGAGGCGAACGACGGTTGCGGAGATGCGTTCGGGCAGATAGACGGGCTACCGTTGAGCAACTGACCACCAAAATGAACCAAGGGGCTACCAAAAGTGTCTCCCAAAGTACTATTCAGCGAACATTGCTGCGTCTGGGCCTCCGAAGCAGACGCCTGGTTCGTGCACCTATGCTGACTGCTGTTCATCGACGGCGAAGGCTAGAATTTGCACGCCAGTACAGCAGCTGGACGTCCACTGAGTGGCGACAGGTTGCGTTTTCGGATGAATCGCGTTTTATGCTCCATCGGACAGATGGACGTTGGCGTATAAGGCGTGAAACCTCTGAAAGGAACCACCCTGCAACCATTGCCGGAACGGTCCAAGCTGGAGGCGGGAGCATTATGGTCTGGGGAATGTTTTCCTGGCATTCTCTAGGTTCACTGATCATTGTGGAAGGCACAATGGATCAATACAAGTACGCATCTGTCCTTGCGGACCATGTTCACCCCTACATGCGCATTGTTTTTCCTCAGGATGATGGCATCTTCCAGCAGGACAATGCGAGGTGCCATACAGCTGCCAGTGTACGTGCGTGGTTCGAAGAGCACCAGGATGAGTTTACCGTCCTCCCCTGGCCAGCAAACTCACCTGACTTAAACCCAATCGACCATCTGTGGGACCATCTCGATCGAGTTGTTCGCGCCATGGATCCTCAACCGCGTAATCTAGCGCAGCTGGCCACGGCATTAGAGTCGGCATGGCTCAACATCCCAGAGAACACCTTCAGGGACCTATGTGACTCTCTTCCTGCACGTCTCGCAGCAGTCCGCTCTGCGAAAGGTGGTTATTCTGGCTTTTGACAGATGGTCACATTAATGTGACTGGACTGTGTATATAAGTACATGTTTCTACTTTTCGGTCATTTTGAACTATTTCATTTCCAGTGAAATTTGATTCCTTGTCAGAAATGTTGTTAATTTTTGCTTTCGATTGGGCTTCTTATCTCACATACGTTCATTACAATGACTTAACAAAATTACAAACAATTTAGAAATTAAGTGAATATTTCCTGAAATGTTGTATACGTTTCATTTCGGAAAGCAGACATGTGAATCTTCATTTTTAATCCTTTAACGTTTATATTAGCAGTAAATTTTCGACCATAAATCTTAAAATCTTCAGTTTTTGACGGAGTTTATTTGCGAATATCTGCGATGTCGTGTTTTCAAAAACCGTTTGGGGAAGTTCCTTATCGATAACCTTTTGAATAATTTGAATGTATTACCTCTTTCTAATTACATTGCTGTAACAGCATCGACATTTCAGATATTCTCCTATTTATTTTATGTCTTTTAAAGAACAAATCTTACTAAATAGTTGAATTGGGCGATTTAACGATTTTGTTACATGTCTGGAAAATTCAGCTTCAACAGCACTATACTGTAAATGAGAAGGTTAGAAAGGAAACTAGATTTTATCTTAGTATAGTACTGTGATAGATTAATTTTCTCCGAACCGATGTATTAACATGTAGGTAACGGAGATTATATGGACTTTGAATATTTTCTCTAAGTTATCATGATCACTGGCTTGCAATTCCATAGACTTTAAAAAAATGTTATACTTATTTCATAAATAGCGTGTTTAAGAAAATATCCATATCTTCATAAGAAAAATCTACCTTGTTTTAATTTAAATTACTAGGAGAACAAGACTCACTGCTTTGTAAATGTTTCTCCTTTAATCAAAAATTACTTCTTTATTACATTCGAAACGAACAATTAACCATACATTATAGGGTTTCATTTATTTTTACTAATAGTTATTCTAATTTGTTAGCCTTTTCTGTCTTCTTTTATTCCCCTCGCGTTTTCTCGCCAGGATGAAGATTAGCTAGGTTGAACGGAAGTATTTAAACTGATGCAGCGAAAAGCTTAGTCAGAGCGTGATTTCTTTGTTGAGAGGGCACATTACTATTTCTTTCAGCAATTAACCTCGAATATCAGCTTCGCGTTCTTGCCGCCAAATTATTATCCTGCCGGTGTAGATTCTAACTAAACGACATTGTGAATTAGATTAAGATAAATTGTGAAGTGCATGACTCTTTACCTGTGTTACATTATATTTAAATTTTTTCACTGCAAGTGGTCGGTGTCTGTAGGCAAAAACTCCGTGCCGTCTATAAACTATTTTGTGTTCAAATAAAGGGTCTTTCACACCCTTTCCCTGCTTGAGTTCATTTCCAAGCCTTTGCGAGAAGTTTCAAAAATATACACTTAGGTAGAACTAGTTTCATTTTATGATAGCGAAGAGAACTTGATCCCACCGTGTAACCACTGTATTGTACTGATGGTTCAAGGTTATATTTTAACTTATTTTATTACCTATCAAGCGAATAACTTACATTACATATCTATAAAAACCTTAATGTTTCTCTTCTATCTGAGCAATTTCAAATCTGTTCTTACTAATACACAAAAGTCTTTATTGCAATTTTAATAAACTCTTAAAGGTTGAATTGAGTGTTTCATTGCCATTTTTGTAAGTTCTGACTTCATTCGACTAAAAGGAAAGCATTCATAACTTATTACGAAGAATAATTTTTATATATACTTTGTTATATATTTTTGATTAATTTTCAAACCATTTTTTTGTCTACGAAATTGTATTCGGATTCCAGCCCTAAAATATTATTTATTTTTGCTTTTCCCATGCATATTGCTCTTAGCAAATGCTCATTATAGAAAATTATACTTACTTACACCTTGTACTGAATTGATGGACCGGGATTAAGTTTTAATTTTTTATTGCACATCAGGCGAAACTTCAAAAAAAAAAAGCCATGTTCTCTTTTCTGTCTGAACAATTTCAAGCAATATTTTAGTATGGCACACTTCTTTATTGTATGTGTGTTTTTTCGGTAAAATCTTAAAGACGGAACTGAATATTTCATTACTGATTAGGAAGGTTATAGCCATAATCTACTTAAAAGAAAATAACAAAATAACTTATACATGTACTTCATTGGATTATCGGTTAATTTTCAAAATGTTGCTTATCTATGGCATTTGATTCCTAGTGAACAATTGAAGTGATTACTAAGTTTTCGCTTTTCCAATGCATTTAGTAGTCACATATGCTTAGTAATGAAATTCCCCCTGACTTATCAATACTACAAGCAAAGAAAGAAAGTATGCCGAAGTTTCCTAAAATTTTATATGTTTGTTTATTTTTAAAAATGTACATGAGTATCCACATTTAATCACTTAATATTTATTTTCCTACATCCCAGCTACATTATTGAGCACAAATTTAGATAAGGTAACAAAGGTAATGTGTCAACTAACTCCTGAAACTGGAAGTGGGCATTTGGTCTTAGCTCATATCCAGAATTTAAGATTCTACTAAGACTTCTGTAAGAGGTGGGATCACGTGCTAGAACTAGTATCAAGTATTCACAAATAAACTCCTTCAAAAATATAAAATTTTTAAGATTTTTCCTCGAAAATTTTGTTGTGATGTAAAACAAAAATATGCAGCCGTCGCAATATAGAAAGATATAACACATTCGAAGTATTTAAAATGTTTTCGTTAAGGAACTTCCCCAAAACTCATTAATACTGCACCTCTTCTTCATCATGTTTCTTTATTTTTTTGAGAATATAATCTGTTAAAGAAGAAACGGGTTTCATATTTTGTAAAATGTATTTTATTTACTTATTGTGTGCGATGGTCAGGAAAAATTAAATGTCATATGTATTCAGAGAATTGTTTGGCTCTAGTGTTTAATTAAAAGAATGCTTCCTTGAAAGTGTGGCCTTTTTTAGCTTATGTCATACTAAAATGTGTTAAAATGTTTTTGAGTTACTATGTTGGATCTCTGAATGTAATGTGTATGAATATTATCTGCTAGGTATGATGGTTATCCCTAATTGTATATGCTAACCATGATATCCATGATAAATGAAATGTCAAATGCTCTCAAACAGCTGTAAGAATTCAATGCTAAATAAAGTAAAATAAATTTGAAATGCGCATCTTAAGTTAGCAAAAGGGTTAAAAATGTTGAGTTAATTGTTATGTTGGATCATTATTTGGAATTCATGTCAATATTATGCGTGATGTTATCATAACTGACAAGATTTTGGCCGTTTCGTCCATACCGACAAGACTATATAGGCCTGTGAGATGTGCAGAAAAGTGCACCCATCGGAAATTTACAAAGAAAAGGAACACTGCGTCAACTGTGAAAGACCTAACTTGACAAAAGAAAGCAGTTTCACCAATGATTGTGAGACTAACTCCTGAACACGTCAGGCTTACAAAGCAGCAGTACAGCTATGAGACACAACAGCCAGCAGTAGATAGTACGCCTACTACAATAGTTCGTAATACTCCAACAGTTACGTTCATTTGACGCAATCTAAACCTGCCACCTTTAATATTCTTCAGGTAATGGTACAGATGAGAGTAGAAGCTGCATTATTCCAAGAAACGTATACCTTCAATAGATGCATTCCTGGCATCCTATCAACAAGCATTCTCGCAGATAATAGACTGGATTCAATAAGAGAAGACAGAAGATACGGTTCCAAATTTTTTTGGAGCAAGGATTTGCTTGCAAGATAGTACATCAATTTACTTCCCACTCAGCTCTGCCATAAACCTACTGCTGTTGGAATTAGAAACAAGTAACCTCCCCAGCAACTTATGGTATAGTAGCAACGTTTGGCAATTTTGGACATAGTAGACTATACAACGGCAACTTATGGCAAAGTAGCAGAGGAGTGTAATGCAACAAGTCCGCTTTAGGGAGCTGATAGAGAAGATGAATGTTCTATCCAGGACTTACTGTATCAGGACTGAGTGTTCCGTGCATACTTTTGGCGAACATTGTCGTAACAGTGTCGAAGTCCTGATCTCGAACAGGGAGCTGAATGCAGCTATGTTCTATATCAGTGGTAGAATAACTGCACGTACGAAGGGTTTAAAATTACCCTTTTATTAAACCACTATTTACAGCCAATTCCCAACTCGGAAGGGATAACAGAAAATTATGACCGCACTTCGATCTAAACTGAACAATCAAATAATTAAAAATAAAGTTGAGAAGAAAATTAAGTAGTCGTTGCTCTCAGAGCTTTAAACGCGAGGTTGGCCTCTATTCTAAACTGTCAATGATGCGTAGCAAGATTTTGCTAATACTAACGCACTTAGTACTTCAATTAGATTAACAGCGCTAAGGCTTAGAATTTAAATACTAGCTACTCAGGTGGACGTCGTACAGAGCCGAAGTGATCTGAGACTAAAAAGCTCTCACACTGAGAAGTTCCTCGCTAACCTTTAAATACAAAAGTTGGCTCCACTTCAAAATAGCATACAGCTGAATCGCATGCCCGTTCTAACGAGAATTTGAAATAAGAGTTCACAGGAAAGAGAAAGTAACATAAAACTTTGTTAGTTTAAACTGAAACCTTACAACAGCATCAAACAGGCTATTGCTTATGAATGCTCATGACTCTCCTCCTTCTTTATGGACCACCCGTGCTAGGGCGTGGCCAGATCTTACACTTGCTACAACAAGCTCAGCTGCCTATATACAGGGTTAGGAAGAGATATTCATTCCGCAAGTGATCATAGAATTACCGCGTACCGTTTAAGCATTCCAGTCATGCATTTCATTAAAAGAAGATATAAGAAGGTCTATGAAGACCACTTTACGTTTGTGATCCAGCTTTCCTCTTAACGGCATACTGATAAAACAATTTGAAAGGTGCCCTGACACGGCGATATTAGACATTCCGTATGTAGACCTAATAGATAACATAACAGCTGCTTGTAGCCGGGATTATACACTTAAATCAATCAGGACAGTGAATAACTCATCCTGGGGAACTAAGGCTGTCACTGTTGAACGCAGTAGAGAGCTAGCTCTCAGACGTAAATCCAACGCTACCTACCAACAACAATTTAGGGAGGTTAGCGCGTTAGAATTCCGTAATGCTACAGTTCAATGCAAATGTAATATTAAAGAAGCCAAACTTACTTCTTGGAGAAATTCCTGCTTCCTTCTGAAATACTGCAGATACTTATGGCCTATCTTACAAAGTAAATAATGTAATAAAATTTATCAGCCAATCACCATAGTGACGTCTTTACTTCTTTCAGCAACTATAAGTGCTACTACCACAGCTCATTATTGATGATAACTTTATCTCTCACACAGATGATGATTTTACAGAGCTACAAAGAGATATTAGTTATAGTTTCCAGCTTTGTAACTGGACAAACAAAGTTGGCACTAAGCTTCTTCTTACTCTTTTTGAAGTCCGTGAGATTATACAGAATTTAACACTGAAAAAGGTACCAGGCCAGGAATGCACAGATAATTTGCGATCATTCATGTTCTATATCAAGCTTTTCCAGAACTTATCCTTGCGTGGCTACAGTCTTGCTGGAAGCTACTCTACTTTGCTCGCAAAACGAAGACTGAAGAAATAGCTTTGTTGCTGAAAAGCGACAAGGATCGTGTAGATCATCCATTCTCGCATAGGCCAGTCTGCCTACTTCCAACGCTTGAAAATTTCTAGAGCTAGTTTTATTTTCCCAACTTAGTTTTTTCTGTGCAACGCAGTTGTAATTCACCTACAATAGTATGTCATCCGTATAGAATAATCTACGAGGCATACATTGCATGAACTTAAGTCGAATCTCATTGCCAGCAAGACAACAGATATGCACTTGATCGTTATTATAAATATTAAAGGGGAGTTCAACTCACTTTAGTAGACTTTAACTCCGTTTCATGCTGAACTCATCAGCCTTTTAACTCCGTTTCATGCTGAGGTGCCATAATTGATCTCATATGAAGCCATCCGCAAGATCGAATTAGTGCAAATTACGTTGGACAATAATATTGTCAAGAAATCTCTGATACTCGGTTTTTTTCAAGTTTCATTTCTGGGAGCAACTTATGGAACATGTTTGCTAATACTGCATTCCAGTAAGTCAGAGACATAGAATGCGCTAAACTGATAGCTTATGCAGACGACTTTCTGTTGGTGGTTGTGAGACTATATTGCAGAGATGAGCATAAACATGCCTAGACAAATTTTTGCAATCGGCCAAAGAACATAAGCTACAGATGTCCTCTCACAAAACATTGGCGATGGTAAGAGGTCGCAAGGGAAATTTAAGATGGAATCCTAGTCTAAAACTTTTGGGCTTACCTACTAAATCTTTTGCTAATTTCAAACACTTGTTCTCATTATTGACAATTATTCATCATGGATGCAGCATTTGAACTATTTAAATGATAAAATTGGCTTATCAATACCATGCTACATACAACATCATTAAAAGGGGGCATTCCAGCACCGTTGCTGAGGCCATGGTATAGGACAGTTACAGTACGTGTATTTCTTTATGTGGCTTCTATTTGGGAAGGTAAAATGACTTCGCATATGAGGAGAAAACTGCTTACAGCACCACAACAGTAGTTTCAGCTCATATGCAAAGTATATCGTACTACCTCTACAGCTGTCTTCCAAGTCATTGTTGGTTTTCTTCTACTTGACCTAATGGTTGAACGAGAAACTACAGTTGTGAGAACTACAAGATTTAATTTGGCAACTAGTCCGTCGGGACTGATTTATTTTCCCTCTAACTACGAAAAACATAATCCCGCAAGTATCTGCTATGCGATCCATCTCAGCTTACAGAAAAATAGCTTTTTTACTCAACCAACATATTTCTAACAAGATATCTTTCTATATGCAGATGACTCTAAGGCAGATTCAATGCACAGATTGCGGGTTTTGTTATCTGGACGGAGATCAAATTGTACATTGTTGGAAGCGTGGAATGGGATACAATAATTAAATGTACCAAGCAGAATTAATAGCAATAACAGCGCAGTCCCCTGAATGCAACGGCGATCCATAATCACTCAGCTTCTAGTCTTGCCGTAATCTCAGCAGTGAGACGCCGAAGTCCTTTAGTTATCCAAATACGTAAAGTACTGCTTGAGTGTCCAGCCTATAAGACGCCTATTTTATGCTGAGTCCGGATCACACTTGCATTCTAGGAAATGAGCAGACGGATATCATTACGAAGAATGCGACCAATGATTCATCTCTTCTGGAGCACTTCGTTCCCATTTTAGTCAGATTTCTGAAACACTCCGCCCACAAGTATTTCCTTGCGTAATGCAGGAACGGTGGGACTCAACTGTGTCAGGCAGGCGTACACATCGGCTGGTGCTAAAAATTAGGGTAGAATTGCAAACCAATAAGAAACTCTCATTCAGTTTCAAACAGGTCACGGCCACTTTCAGTCCTAAGCCGATTTGGGTAGAGAAACGAGGACATCTGTGACTGTGGCAAGCTTAGCATCCCCCGATCACTACTTAGTTGAATGCTCTTTACTAGGGGCCATCATCTCAATTTATCGGTTCCTGAAACCTGAATGGCTTGGACAGAGAATATACTCTTTAATAAAGTTGTACAGGTTAGGATTGAAAAAGCTATTAATTACTATGCTTCCACGTGTGCCAAAATTTCTCATCGTCAGTAATAACTGCGACATTTAAAAAAGTAAATATCTTCATGAACAATTTATCTAATTTAATGCATTTTATATTAATATTTTTATTAAGTATTATTATGTAATTTATGCAATTTGCATTTCTTGTGTTATTATGTATGCATTGTGTGTTATTATGTAAGCACTGTGGGTTAAAATTACCTAGGTTTTTGTATTTTATTATGTATTTTACTTTGTCAGGACTGAGTGTTCTGTGCATGTTCTTGGCAAACATCTTAAAGTAACTCCTTAAAGTCCTTAAGTCCTGATCTGGAACAGGGAGCTGAATGCAGCTATGTTCTGGTTGTAGATACTATGGTATACGTGGTAGAATAACTGCACTTGGAAGGGATTTAAAATCCTCTTTTATTAAATCAATATTATTTACAAATCACTTCCCAACTCGGGAGGGATACAGAAAGTAAAAGACCACACTTGGGTCTAAATGAACAATCAGATAAATTTAAACTAAAGCTAAATAGAAATTTGATTAATCTTTGCTCACAGAGCTATTCGCGGAGTTGGCCTCTAACTAAATGGTGCGTAGCAAGAATTACTAATACTAGCGCACTTGGATTTATTTCAATAAGCAATCACGTAGTAAGCACTATGGCTTAGAATTTAGCTGCTAGCTGGTCAGGCGAACGTCGAACAGAATGACCGTGATCTGAGACTAAAAGCTCTCTCACACTGAGAGGTTTCTACCACTGGTTTAAATAGTACTTGGCTCTACTTCAAATTAGCATAAGCTGAAAACGCGCGCTTCTTCTGACGGGAAGTTGAAACTGAGAAGAGATAGAAAGATTTAAATTAAAATAAAACTTTGTTAGTTTAACTAAAACCTTACAACTTTGTACATTTATTATTTTGCATTTCGTATAATTTTTTTCCTTAGTTTCATGTGTATTTTATCATAGTTCCTATGCACATTAATTTGTTATTAAGAACTCTTTTCTGCTAATTTCTAATATGTGTTTTCATACAGCTTGATGTTTGGTAAATATCTATAACAAACATGATATTGTTATACTTAAAAAAATGCGTAATCGTATGAGCCGGTATTGTACATATATATAATTAATGATTTTGATAACGATGATTATGTTCAATTTAATTTGTCATACTATTGTTTCAAAATCTATGCATGTAATTTTTTATGCTCTTTTATGTATCTGTTTTGTTATCGCTCTTCATGTTTATATATTTCTCTTTTCCCCAAAAATATTTCCTATTGCGGAGACATTCAATCCCGCATGGCTCGACCTAGGACGGATGTCCTCTTAGCTCTACAGTATATTGTTATATGTTACACAGGATTTTATTTGCTAAGTGTGACAAACTGAATGTCGAATATTCTCAAAATACTATAAGAGTTCACAGATAAATTTTGAAATGCGTATTTGTTAGTTAGGTTAGAATGAATATGTCAAAACCTTTGAGACTCATAAAAATTAATGCTAATACAGCTTGAATAAGGTTCTTGCATATTATATCAACCATTTTAATTGAAATCGCCAAAGCTTCAACGTACACCAAATTGTGGTAACCAGGAGAATAATAATTATTAAGGCGCGTAAAACGTATTCAGTTTCCAATGTCGTTATTTTCGTATACATTCTGTTTTTTGTATCCCAAATTACAACGGCTTTTATAGACAAATTATTACAATTATATTTTCTTATGAACTCAATTTTAAAATTTGTGTTTGTAGGATTTTGCTACAGTAGAAAAAAGATAAGTGAAATTTATGCAAGAAAACTGAATTTTGCAGCAAAAACGCTAAAGGTACAAGGTTTCGAATTCTTTCTCAAAGCGATCGCTACCGAATTTCCAACAAAACAGAAACAAAAACTCATACGTGACTACGTTTACTGATTGTCTTTTACTGTAAATGTATAGTTGAAACGTAGAATATGTATGCAGTAAGATATATATATATATATTATGTATATATGTGTGTGTGTTTGTGTATGTGTAACATATCTCTTTTTACGATATAATAACTGTTCTTTTCCCTCAGCAAAATTCGCAAAGTGGTTACGATAATAACTAGGTACCGAAAAAATATTCAAAGTTGGGAAATTTTTATATTTCAAGTTCGGGAAAAGAGACAAACTTCCATTTCCATGCTTGACCATTTATTCTATGCATATTTCAGACTTTGTTTTGATTTCTCTTTCGCAGATCTGGCTATAATTCGTGTTTAAATAATAAGCTACTATGTGGATATTCTTCCCTGGAGTAAAAAGTAGTTTGACTTCCATGTACCTTGTTTAAAAAGACAAGGTTGTGTTAAGTTTGAATATAATGGTGGTTATGATCTCTGCGGTAGATGGTGGCATTCTGTTAAGAATCCGTGTGATATGTTTACATGACGATAAATTAAGCTTTAGAGCATATTTAGTGCTTTAAGGCAGGAAGTGCAGAAGAAAATTCAAAATACTTTTGTAAAAGGTTTCAAAGAGTTAGTCTGTGTTAGTTATATAAATCAAACCTTCTGCTTTAAAAAAAGGGCAATATTCTGAGCATATTCGTGTAAATTTATATAGTATAAAATAATAAGAAATGGAATATTTTTGGTATGTATTTCAATAAAATGAGTAGACACGTACAAGCATTCATTTAAGAAGACTTTATGCCATGAAAATTTATTTCTCCTCATAAGATTTCTTCAAGGTTATAATAAAGAAACTTGTCCAAGTTTGTATTTATTTTTGAAAAAAATGAATTAGTGGTGTAACATAACTATGTTTCAAAAGCAGGATAAAAGTTAAGTGTAAGGGAAAAGTGGAAGTAGAAATTAGAAAGTATAAAATTTGCATTTGCCTGAAATAGTTTGGAGAATCCTTTGAATAAAAGTAAAATACGTAAATGAGAATTTGTGGTGATTTCTAAAAATAAAAAAGATGTGTAAAAGAGCATCCGTGATACTTTGTATAGTGCTTTAAATAGTTAGTACAGTCGTTAGTAGTTAGTACAATACATTAGAAAAGAAAGTTCCGAGTATCTCCGATTTAGCAGTGGTAGTAGGATGAAAAAAATAAGAAATACAATATTCCAACTAAATTGTCTAGAATGAACGTGTATTGGTTTAAAGTTACAGAAAATATTATCCATAAAGACCTGTAGAATGGAGTGATAATGTACATTCTAGCTTAAATATTTTAGAAAAAAATACATGCAAATTTGCTTTTGGAGAAATGGAAATGTAACGTCGATAAGTCAAGGCTGGAAATTTACATTTGTAAAAACGAAAAAGTGAAAAGAAAAAAATTATTAGAGAAAATCGATTCAGTTGAGAACATACCATTGAGACCTGTGATTTTAGAGGACTTACATTCGTTAACAAAGTCAACTTTTCTTCGCATTTGCAAGCTTTGTATCAGACCACGTTCCATTCGAATATGGTGTAACAGATCACTTTTTCTTTTAAACACTTGAAGTTTATTTTTGAAGTAAAAAATAAAATGAAGTGACAAATAAAATAGAAATTATATGTTTGAGACAGAAAAGTGCAAAAAAATTAAACTTATGAAAATAAGTATTACTTTTATCGGATAAATAAAGCAAAAATCAAGCTTTAAAACAATTGTTTATAATTAAAAGGCAAAAGGAAAAATTAAACTTGTGAAAATAAATATTACTTTTGGAAAATAAAAAAGTGAAGAGGAAACATTTGGGAAAAACATTTTGTTAAAATTAAAACTTTGGGAAGAAAAGAAATGAAAGAAAATTTATGGTTTCATAAAACAAAAAAACATGAAGTGGAAAAATGATAAATTTAATTTAGTAAAAGTTGAGATGGAAAAGAAAATGTGTTTCATACTTTGTGTAATATATCTCAATTACTTTTTATGTATGATGCTCATGATGAATTGAATGCCCTATGTGTTCGAAAAGCTATATGGATCTGGTGTTTAACTACAATAATGCTTCTTTGAAAGTGTTTCTTTTTTTTAATCAGAATTTATGGAAAGCGTGGAAGCATAAAGGCCTGAAATAGTTTGGCACTTTGGAATAGGCCTGAGCATGCGTAGTTTTGATCTAGTGATATGGTGATTTTTTCGCTGTTCTACAGGTCGAAAGGCAGGCTTTTGAAAGCCTGGATATGGCTTCGCGGTGATTTGCGTGTCTTCCATGCGAGGTGTTGCGGGTTCGAATCCGCAACTTTTTAAAATTCATGGAAAAGGTCTTGTTATTAAAATAAGTAATGCAATCAATTAAAAGTAATTACGTAATAAATAATTAAATATGACTGCATGTTAAATGATTAAAAATAATAAAAAAAATTAATTAAATTGGTGCCACCTCGAACACATGATTCAAGAGGTCATTGCAGAAAAAAGAAAATCGTTGTCACAGAAATAAAAGTTTGAAAAAATATTGTTGTTGCCACAAAATGTAACTTTTCGTTGCCAAAAAGATAAAAATGTCGTGTATAACGTAATTCAAACAAATATTTCCAATTGTGATGTGATCCATGCTTTCTGTGGCCACGACGTTTCTCTGTGACGTCACTTCCACCGACTGAGGACGGAAGCTTACAATTAAAGGTTTCCATGGATTCCAGTTACGAATATGTGGATTCAATATTTATCTCAATAGCATGTCGTAGATGATCAGCAGGACTTCAGTTTGGGATGTTTCCAGACACTTGATGGTTTAGAACACAAACGAGTGTTTCTCGAGCCATGCTTGCGTAACAAGAGACAGAAGTTCTGGTCATACTTCCCTTCCTGTGGAATACATGATTTAAAAATCTGTCTTAACGGCTTAATCGACTTAATAGTCTCAACAACGTTCTCTGCACCAGCTTAAGATGCATCAATAGCCTCGTGTTCAGGTTCCTTGGACTTGTATCCACGATTTAATCTGTGGGGCAAAACCATAGCTTTATGTTTATTCTTTCGTCAGGTTAATAAACAGAAAAGGACCCACACAAGTATACTCATCTTTGTAAGGATCCGGTTTAGATATTTCCAGCTCAAGGAAAAGGCCAGTATCTGCTAATTTGCTATAAGCGGTACAACAAAAATGGGAGTTCGAATTCTATAGTCTGGATTTACAACTAGTGGTACCTTCTGGTCGATGACACTTCTTGCTGGGCTATAGAATCTGAATGTGATCTGCACTATTATTCCCTTTGGTTAATTTGCAAATACGTAGATAGTCTGTGTCGAAACTTCCATTAATTGCGATTGCCATTCTTTACGTCTGTCAACAGAGTATACTTTTTGTATAAAGGACTTTGAAAACTGTAGGAATTTTGAACAGAACATACTGATTTTGAGCAGTTGTGTGTCTATGATTCAAGTCGTTAAGATCAGAATAACTAAAAGCCTTCTACGATTACAGTATACATTTGACGGCCCAAAGATAGACTGTTTTTAACCTTCATCTAACTGTATTCCACTGAACTCAAGGAAGCCCTTCTACACTGGTGTGCAAAACTTAAGCAAAAATGTAAAAATTTAGCAGATAGCCATGAAATTGCAGGAAAAGAGGTCTGTAGATTAGTACAATGAACACGTAAGTCAGTAGAAACGTCATGCGTATGCAAATATCAGGAACGAAACGTCAGAGGCGACGTGAGCGTACAAAAAACGCGTGATGTCGGCGCGCGCAGCTCAACAATAGAATAAAAGGAAAGACGGAGACGCAATTCAACATATTCGCTGCAAGAGCCAGTGAGTCAGTTCGTGAAATATGGCTAGAAGAAATCACCTGAATGACTTTACACATGGAAGAATGATCGGAAAGCTGGAGGAGGGGCGTACTGTCACCAGTGTAGCTGCAGAGTTCGGAATCAACAAAAGTGTCGTTTCGCGCGCTTGGAAAGCGTTCCAAACCCAGGTACAGCTGTTAGAAAGGTTGGTGGTGGCCGCCCGAGGACGACATCTGCAGGAGATGACCGATATATCTTCCTGCAGGCGAAAAGAGGCCGACAGCAGTCAGCAAGCGCCATTGCTCAGCAACTCTGTACAGCAACGAGGCGACAAGTGTCGCGGTTTACTGTGGCCGGACGCCTTCACAAAGGGGGCCTATTCGCCCGCCATCCTGAACGCTGCCTTCCGTTGAAAGATGGCCACCGTTTACAGTGGTGCAGAGAGCACAAAGACTGGACAACTAATCAATGGAGTCGTGTCCTCTTTACGGATGAGAGTCGGTTCAGTACCAGAAGCGATTCTCAACGCGTTTTGACTTGGAGAGAGGTCGAGACCCGGTTTTATCCCAGTAACATCAAGGAAAGACACCGTAACGGTGGTCCTGGAGTTCTTGTCTGGGGAGGCACTATGCTGAACGGGCGAACTGAGCTCCACGTTTTCGACAGAGGGTCTGTAACCGGGGATCGCTATTGTGAGGAGGTACTCCTTCCCCATGTTCCGAGGTGCCATTAGCCCAGACTTAATTTTTATGGATGACAATGCAAGGCCACATCGGACTCTTGCTGTTGAGGAGCTACTGGAAAGTGAAGATATCACTGGAATGGATTGGCGAGCGTACTCCCCAGATTTAAATCCCATCGAACATGTGTGGGATGCTTTGGGGAGATGCATTGCAGCACGCTTACATCCTCCGGAGAACACCCAACAACTCAAACAGATGCTGATTGAGGAATGGGCACTCCTACCGCAAGAAATGTTGCACCAGCTGGTTCTGAGTATGCTCTTCCCTCACTGCAATGGTTGCCCCATATTAAGGAACATCTGCTTGTTGTTCGTCCTCTTGGATAGACAATCATGAGTCACGCTACTATGCGTTCAATAAAGCTTGTTTTTGTTTGATTCCATACCGTATGCATTGTATTCCTTTCTCAGCTCCGATGCTTTCGTCATCCTTTACGTACATAATACTCTGCTTCATTTCTGCATTTCATGTCTCTCAGTTGATTTCTCGTGGAGTTATGGCAAAAAACCCTGCTGTTGCTTGAGTTTTGCACACCAGTGTATGAATGCCCTTAACATTTTCTTAATTTAGAGCAATTTGAATGGTTTAATGGGTGAACGTTTGAGAGTTATTTTTCTGTTTCGACAAAAGAATTCCTCCTCCCCCAATTATCCACTTGAAATCCGCTTGGATATTTGTCAATTTAGATAATAACACATAGTCTTATTTTCATCTTCATAAAACTAAAGGTTGAGGAAAAATTAGCATACATGCCTTAAAATTAATTTTGCAAAACTTGTCTGCTCGTTTCGAAAAGGAAGATGCTGCTATTTGGACCTAAATATATGACATTAACATTTTCTTATTTTGTAAGCTGTAATCAGTAATAAAATTCTCACATGCTACATTAGGAAGTCTTTCATTTTACAAATTTTAAATTTCTGCCTAAATTTAATTTTTTGACTTAATGGATTAGGCAAAGTTTCTCATAATTTATCCAGCTTTTAAAAAATGAGAAAAATTTAAATCTGTATTTATTTAATACTAATGAATTTAATCTTGAATGAAACCTTACATATCCTTTGACAATATTGTGTCGAACTGAAATAATCTTTTCTCGTTACGCTTCTTTCAACGTTTTCTGTGTTAAATATAATCAAAAGCAGCCTTACATATCAAAGCGAGTGAAAGGGTATTCATGACGTTTCCTGCTCTTTTCAAAATTAATCACATAGCTTTCGTTGCCATATAAACGAATGATGCAGTACAGCACTTAGCAGTCTTCGCAGCAAAGGCTTTCTTAATTTCAAAGTGATTGTGATTGTATAATCGATCCCACAGATAAAAAACCGACGTTTTAGTTACACTCTGGATTTTGTTAAATTACCCATAGAAGTACTTACTTTACATAGAAGTACTTAATTTATATTTAATACAAAAGAAGAATATTTCTCTGAATTTTTAATACGTTCCTTTTCCCAAATAATCCAATAATTCCGCTTCAAAATGTGATCCGATACTGTGGGACCTGCGCACTTTAGGTATGTGATGTGGTACTGCTTAGTCAAATTTAAATTATTTTTTAGAAAATGTAATCACAAGTGGAGGCTTTGCTTTGGAAATGAAAGTAATATGCTGAATGCTATCTCCTACACATATGAGCTCATGTGTAAATGGAAAGGGTTCGAAGCCACCAAAGCTCTATTTTATAAATATTTCTTAAGATTAAACAAGTGTCTATCATCTTTGAAATGCGCTTGATGTTTCCAAGATATTAAGTGTCTGAATGTTTTGTATATCAAAGCAATTATAAGTAGGAATTCAAGCAAGAGTTTACATTTTGGCAAGTAGTTGTTTTGTATCTTACAATTTTTATTTTTACATTTCTTAGTCCAAAGGGGCTTTGTCCCTGAAAGACTATTATTTTCGTTTTGCGATTTTGTGTTGGAAACATTAAACGTCTGGCTCACTTTTCAGACTGTTGCCACCAAATATTGCAGCTCTGTATTATATTTAAAGAAATTAAATAACGAAGAATCTGCATAAATGTATGTATATTTCTCCAAATAGGATAAAACAACGGTAACTAGAGCCATCCAATTTTGAATAACGTACGTTTAAACCCGAAAATGCGCATCCAGAAGTCCAAATTTAGAATTTGTTTTATTATCTACTTCATATTTTGTAAACCTTTAACGAATTTTTGATGAACAAACTCAAACGATTTAAAAGCGAGCATTGGCAACACTCTACGGGGGGGAACCTTTTTATCTCCAGCCCCTCGGAACTGTGTATCGGAACTTCTAAAGATAGACTCATTTTAAAATTAATTTGCGATATTGCTGTTGAACTGAATTTCATGGTTTAAGTGTGAAGAACATTATATTTAATAAATAAAGGTAACACACAAAATGTTTAAAAAAAACTCCCATTTGGACGTAATTTAAAATATAAATCAAATTTTAATTTTTTGTTTTTTGGAATTTTTTAAATTTTTATTTATTTATTTATTTTGCAGTAGTATATTATTCATATAATTTTTGATAAGGAAGATAATCTTGTTTAGGAGGCAACTAAAGAGCCGTTTTGCAAGCTTACATAAAATGAAAAAATAATGTCTTCTCTTCATTCAGTGCGCCCTGAACTTTACTCACTTTAAGAGAAGTTCAGAACTAGGCCAGCTAGGACCGTGGAAACAAGGTCTGGATTAAATTCAGTTGCAGCATAATTTCAGAGAGAACTCGGAGAAACTTCCAAGATTTCGGATTCTTGTTAATAATAAACGTTTTTTTTGGGGGGGGGATTAGTTGATCATAAACAAGGAAGTATCATCTTAAAGTCGCTCCAAGTAAATATTTCAAATAGTTACTTAGAATATTCTGGATTGAGCGAATAAGTTTAGTCATTAAATGAGATGCAGTCATGATCTAGGGACAGATAAGAGCTTAAAATAAGCAACCGTAGTTTTCACAGTTAAAATACTTACCTTGACTTTACCTTCACGTAACTGGCATAAATAAATCTCTAACACGTAACACATATTCTGATGCCTTAGAATATACGCGTATTCGTATTTTCTCTGCATTAAATACTATATCAATCAGCATACATTACTTTTTAATGTGTGAAATATCTGTAGTATTAAACCGTTAGCTCAACAAATGACTTTAAAAAACATAAAATTTCTGGTGCGTTTCATTGTATCTGAAAAATGCCATTAGCTGTAAAACATTATACACTCATGGACAAAAAAATTAGCGCACCAAGAAATAATTGCGGGATCCTAACAAAACTTGCAATGAAGGTAAATGTCGGGGAGATATGCAAATGATTAGAAATGCAGCCAGATTGCGCATTACGTACAGCCGGTAGAGGGCGTTGAACGTCGTACTCTGTGGACTATAAAACAGGTAACCAAAGCTTTGTTTGAGTGTGAACACCATTTCGGTCATGCCGTCGGAGGTCTGCAGTTACATCAAAACGCTAAAAAATGGAAAAAGCCCTGGATACGACCAAATCACGAATATGATGGTAAAGAGATTTCCTATGAAAACGATATGCTATCTTACTAAAGTATTCAACATCATTCTCAAGCATCAGCACTTTCCGGAGTCCTGGAAACTCGCTAAAGTAATACCTATCCTTAAGCCGGGAAAGCCTCCATCTGAGCCAGGGTCCTACAGACCTATCAGTTTGTTGTCCACCATTAGCAAGCTCCTGGAAGCTGTTCTACTTAACAGAATGCAAAACTTCATTGATGAAAGAAATCTGCTCACCCCATACCAATTTGGATTTAGAAGCAAGCATTCCACTACCCATCAACTCTACAGTGTGGTAGAGCTTATCTCCAGTGGACTGAAGACCAGAAAAGTTACAGGAGGACTCTTCTTAGATGTAGCAAAGGCCTTCGATCGGGTATGGCTGGATGCCCTCATATACAAACTACACCACCTGGGTTTTCCAGGCCACATCACTAACATTATTCACTCCTACCTAACCGGTAGACACTTCGTTGTTCACGTTTCTGGAACACTCTCATCCCCCCGTGCTATTCTCGCAGGGGTCCCCCAGGGGTCCCTTTTGGGCCCCACTTTATTCAACCTCTACGTGAACGACATCCCCACTACAGACAACACTACACTCGCAATGTATGCTGATGACACTGCGATCCTGACTCAAACTGCATTTGTTGGTTCAGCAATCCAACGATTACAAAATCACATACAATTACTTGAGACTTGGCTGACCAAATGGAAGGTCAAAATCAACGTGGACAAGACCACAGCAATTTTGTTCACCAAAAAAGAAAAATTTCCAAATCAGCTGAAACTCTATGGAGAGACCATCCCCTGGGCCAAGCAAGTCCTTTATTTGGGGGTGATCCTCAGTAAAAGATTCTCATGGAACCCACATATTACATGTTGTTTGAAAAAGTTTCGAGCACGTAAAGCATCACTTAACCCCTTAATTGCTCGAAACAGTGTTTTATCTATAGATAATAAGTTGCTTATCTACAAAACCATGTTGCGTTCTATTCTTTGTTATGCATGCCCGGTATGGGCGTATTCTAATAAGTCCATTCGATCAAAACTCCAGACAGCTCAGAACTGTGTTCTGAGACAGATTGTATGTGCCCCATGGTACATTAGGAATGCTAAAATTCATGAAGAATTAAAAATTGAACTGGTCAGGTCGTTCTGTGTTCGCCTGGCCAGACGTTTTTTCGATGGATTATATAATTTAAATAATCCCTCCATCACCTTGTATAGTTATGATATATATGACGATAATAATTTCCATCGCCCCATGGCGATACTCAACGATTGTATGCCATAATCCGATCTCCTCTGTATTTAATGTGCCTCTTTGTATCTGCTGCTCTCTCTCTCCTGTGTTTCTATAGATGAACTATTGTATTCAATTGTCTTTTGTAACCTTTATACCTCTATTTTGTCACACCAAAAGTGCGCACTTTTCCTTGCTTAATTCTGTATTTTATTTCAGAACCACCAGCTCGTTCGGCTTTCTACACATTTAATTATAATTACCACTGCTGAGGTAGAGACTTTAATTTGTAAATATTGCATATATCTTCTTTTATTTTTTACTCTAGTGAGCATCTGCTCCATTTAAGATTATCATAAAAAAACTATTATTAATTTAATGTAAGCTATTTTTTGTATACATATTGTTAGAAACCTACTAATGATATTCGATGAGGGGTAGGGCCTTCGGCCCAGGCACCCTGGTGCCAGCACCATGCGACTCTCAGACTTGTTTGAGTGTGCTGAATCATTTACAAAGGAAAAGCTGAGGTAGACATGCCATTACGCCCTGTTTGAAGACAATATGAGCAGTTGTCGCAGTTTGAGAGGGAGAGAATCGTCGGGATGATGGAAGCTGGGTGGTCAGCTAGGCGAGTAGGTCGTCAATTAGGCCACTCTGATTGTGTTGTGAGCAGGTGTTGGGACCAGTGGACCCGAAAGATGTCATGTACACGAAGACCAGGCTCAGGACGCCCTCGACAGACCAGTCTTCGAGAAGACCGCCACATCGTAAGAAATGCACGCGTACAGCCAACTGCTTCATCGGCCGCCATCCAGGCACAGGTAGCACCTTCACTAGGGGCCCCTGTGTCTTCTCGAACCATACGAAGGCGTCTGGCGGAAGGACAATTGGTATCGCGGCACTCATTACGTGCGCTGTCCTTGATGCCCACCCATTGACGCCTTCGTTTGGAGTGGTGTCGAGCACGAGGAAACAAGACAGCAGCGGAATGGAACTAAGTCGTCTTTAGCGACGAATCGAGATTCAATCTCGGCAGTGATGACTATCGTGTTCCTGTGTAGAGAGCCTGTGGTGAACGTCTTAATCCTGCCTTTGCTGTACAACGACACATCGCTCCCACAGCTGGTGTGATGGTATGGGGTGCCATTGCTTACAATACACGGTCACCCCTAGTATTGTTCCGTGGCACCATGACAGCAAAGCGATATGTTCATGAAATCCTGCAACCACATGTGTTGCCACTCATGCAATGGCTTCCAGGAGCCATTTTTCAACAAGACAATGCTCGGCCTCATACGGCAAGGGTGTCGCAAGACTGTCTCCGCACTGTTACTACCCTTCCTTGGCTTGCCCGATCCCCAGATTTGTCTCCAATCAAGCATATCTGGGATCATTTGGGAGGAGGAGTTGGGCATCCCACGAGTTTTAACGACCTAGAGGCAAGGTTACAGCAAATATGGAACGAAATGTCTCAAGACATCATACAGAACTTGTATGACTCAATGCCCGATCGTATCGCATCGTGCATTCGCGCTAGAGGGGGTCCAACGGAGTATTAACTCCTCCGTTCTTTTGCCTTTTTCTCTGAAATAAATTATCCTTTTTCTTTGATTTCCTTATCATTTACTTATATCAAAGCAGTCATTACGTATGTAAAATTTCGTTTCATTTTGACGACTCCTTCTTGGTGCGCTAATTTTTTTTGTCCATGAGTTTATTAACGAAAAAAATGGCCATTAATAAAGAGGAAATTCTATAGAGATTGATACACAGGTAGAGTATCTATGAAGAAAACTACGGGTATATTTTTATAAACATTCATTAAACAGAAGTCGTAATCTAAAAAAAATAGGTGTCTCTTATTGCTGTCATTTTTTCTTAAAGTAAAACATATAAAAGTAATTTATTTTTTTAATTTGCTTAGTTGTTTGATCCTTTAATATATAATAATAAATATTATGAATTTTTTAAATAAAAATTTATATACCTTCTATCGCTATAGACCACGACTGTTTTATCCACTGACACACTTGTTTGATCGTAAGTCGTTTTAAAGCTCCCTTCGGGGAGAATTTATGTTGGGTTTCGTCCATCATCCCATTTGTTCCATTCCTCTCATATATACACTTTAAATCGTTTGTTTATCGAGACATCAAGATGTTGCAAGTGTGAAGTAAGTCCTCCTGGATTAACAGCAAGCTCTGTATTTCCCTGTCTCAATTTCTCTTTCACAGAATTTTTCAAATTACTACTAAACTGATCTAACACAAGAAGAGAACTCTTCTTCAATAAAAGCACCTTTCTTTCTCTCCCGCACTCTCTTAATCCATTATTTCATATCAGCCTCGTCTATCTAACCCTTGTCATGTACGTGAACAACAACACCTGGTGGTATTTCAAAAGGCTTTGGCATTGTTTTCCCTTTTGAAAATGATCACTGGATTAAGTTTCGTACTGTGAACACAACATGAAAGGACAACAGCGTAGTGCATTTTTTTAATGTCCCCTTGTTTTCATAGTTACAGTTTTAGCACCTTTCATGACAACACTTCTGTTAGTGGGCATATCAACTGTTAGAGGAGTTAAGTCCATATTCGCTATTCGGCTTAGTTCCACTCTGGTTTTCCTTTGATGCTGAATAATAAAGCAATGGAAAGATTATATTTTTTCTTCATAATGTTGTGGAATATTCTGAGATATTTTGGTTTTGGTTCGCATGCCAAATCCATGACGCTTCATAAACCTGTAGCACATAACCAACTCCACTCTTAAAGTCTGTTAAGTTCCACTGTAAAGCTAGCTTACGAATGTGTATTTGAACTATATTTGTCTTAACTCCAGTGCCATTTTGACGGTATCCTTGAATCCATTTCAATACATCATCTTTTAGTTCGGGTCATTTTGCATTCAGCCTTCTATTTGCACATTTAGTGTTCCTCATTTTTTCAGTTTTTCTTTACTAGCCCGCAATTCGCGAATATTTTTTTCTGTTGTTGGAGGGGCGAAATGCCGCTAACTTGCTCTGTTTTCATGCTCTTCTGCATATGCTATTACTTTCAATATATAGCCCGCAGCACATGAATGCCTTTTATTTTTTCCATTAGTGAAACTAGCTACTAACAAAAATATTGTACTTTTGCCGCTAGTAAAAATTACTTTCAATTCAAGTTCACTGGAACCATAGACTGCAATGACGCATCATAGGCTAGACAATGTCCTGGGTTTGTGATGGCGGGACGGGAGGGAGAGAGTGTTGCCAGTTGCTGCCAGTTGAATCCAGTATTGCCAGATACAGGTAGGTTTCCCGCGGCATCGAATAGATGGCCATTTTTAAGACTGGCGGGAATTTTAAATCAAACACTGGAATATTTTGTATTAATTTCGAGTGTAAGACGCATCTGAACTTTGGAGGCAATTTTTTGAAGAAAAAAGCGCGTCTCATAATCCGTAAAATACGGTAATCCTTGTTAAATGTAATAAATATATAGACATAAGTGCTACTAAGCCAACTTTTCCTTCATTTGTAACCATATATTTGTATTATATTGTATACAGAAACATCTGCCCATACGGCTGAAGTGCCATGTGCGGTCAAAGTGATATGAGCATATGAATGTGCCACATCATCATGACAGCTTATTAAGAATTTAAAAATAAAGTGATCCGCGGAGGTGAAAACGTTTGTGTATTCCGTCGTAGGAGGTCCTGTCACGAATGGTCCTTTTATTGATTCCAGATTGCTAAATTTTCCTATGCAAGTCTTTTCTTCCCCGAAACTCGAGTTTCATGCTTGGTGCCCAAAATCCGCAGTTTTCATTCACAGCGAAACACGGGCTTACTGGATCATATCACAAACTTTGCTCTCAGTATCATAATTAAAAAGTGCTGAAACGGGTAAAATTGCTAAGAGTTTAGAGCTAAGAAGAACTGGATAAAGTTCCTAAGAGAGATATTGATTGCTCTGCCAACTATATTTACTAAAAAATTGGAATATGATAACGAATGTAACTAAAAACGTATTTTAGGTCAAAAGTTTGAAAATGATGGCTAAATGTCAATATAAAATTATGTATGTTAAAATATTTGTAATTAGGCACATAGGTCAGGCTAAGTTTTGAAATAGGGTAAAGCATGCTAGGGCTACCTTTCTAAGGAGAGCGATGCCTTCGTGGAGGACTTTCGAAGGAAAACTGATTTCGCATATGAAAAATAATGCTTGTAATTTTTATTCAATGTATATTTATACATATTTCTTATGTAAAAACTTCTAATATATGCTAAGTTATTGTAAGTCACTTTATTAAAAAATATAGCGAGTGCACAGAAATTGAAGATTTGCACATGCCGAAAATGAAAAATATTAAACAGACATGACTGTTTATGCATATTCTTGTAAAACATGAACTTGCCTTTAATTAAATAAGTAAATATTTATTAAATTATTTGGAAATGAAGAATTTATTCATTCATTAACCCCTGTGAATGTTACTGAGAAGAAATCTAGTTATTAAATATATCTAAATTTATAATGATTATGAATATTATCTAAATATATAATGACCTTAACATTTAATTTTATACATAAATTGAAATTCTGCTGATAAATTTATTTATAAAACTGTCTAAGCAAGAACTGTTCGTGCTGTAAAATAGTCTACTAAAATGTGTATAAAGCTGCGTCTATGGAGTGCATATTTAAGGAAGTAGTAAAATAGAATTGTTAGACTGTGCAGTCTTGAAATCAAGGGTAACAAAAATTTTTGATATGTATTAAAGTAATTAATTCTTTACAATTTATAATAATTTAGTTACACGTTTTAAATGCTACTAACAAACAGAGTTCTCATTCAGAAGCACTCATAGAAAGTTAAGTACATGGGAATTACAAACCAGCAGTACGGAGGAGAGTGTTAGAAAAATACACTAGTAGTTTTTCTAAGGATAAAGAAGGAAAATGCAGTGCATTATTTTAATGGTGGTGTCCTTTTAAATGACTTAACAAATGGTGTGTGCACTCTTGGACCAAAGCTTGATCGGATGAGGCATGATTGCGTAAGATATCTTTTTTAGTTAATACAAAGGCTGTTCGCATATCGTTTAGACGATTTTCATTCTATTTACAGAAATATTTTACCTAAAACTTTTGTGTGTTAGATGTTCCATTTGATAATCCTTGTTAGGTACTAATTGACATAAACAAAATTAAACATTGCGTTGTGTTGTGATATAAGTTAGTGTATATAACCGATGAACCTTGATACTGGTGAAACAATGTAGTGTTATCATATTTTAGAAGGAAACACATAAATCAGTAATACTAAAAACTATAGAGTTTATTATACTTTTCTTTAAACACGTATATCAACCAATTTCTATTATATATATGTTAGTCCCCGGGAACTACTAAAACCATTAATTAAGAAATGACTATTTTCAAACATTTATATTGGTTTTCACAATTCAGTAACTTTTAAGATAACCACTTCAATTCAAAAAAACTATTAGTCAATCATAACTATTTCATGAGTTAAGATGTATAAAATTAATAACATCTATTACACTTAACAAATTTTAAGAAAATAATCAAACACTTAACAATTCAAAAATTAATTACACCTTAATCATCCAAGAAAATATAAAATTTCTACAAATTCAGAACACAGTTAAATATTTATCGTATTGCATTAAAAAAAAAAAGAAACTACTATCATGTTCAGCCAACTGATTTATACCAAAGCCCCTCTTAAGTAAATTTAGAATTTTAAACTGGAACTATTTAAGACTGCTAGCAATTTTACCTCAATCTCTGCCAAAACAGTAAATCATCAAAAGATATTAAAATTTTAATTCCTCTACATTTCAAAATCCTATAAGCAAACACTTAAATTAAAACATAATTTAAATTTTGAAAATAATTAAAACTTTGCTATTTTAGGAGATAGTGAAATCAGTAAATTTTGCATAAAATTTCCTTAAGAATTAAAGTTAAGAACTAAAAGTTCTGAAAAAAAGAAAAAATAATTCTTATCTGCATGCTGGAACTTTGTAGAAAGAGATGTAGACTGAAGAATCCACATCTGGTCTTCTGAGAGACGCAAGAAGAAATCTGTAGGATCGATGGTCAGGGCCAAACTCAAAGATGAACGTCAGGAAGGAGCCGCACAGCAAAAGATGGAACCGGAAAACAGGAACCTGGAGCTGCAACTGTAGTAGGAAGCCTTAATCATAATCGGAGATGGACAGCATCGTCGAAGTAAAAAAATGTAGATTCTCAACCGGCAGGACGAGAAGCATCAGGAAATCCAATATAGAAGATTTTTTTCTTTTCTTTCTTTTCTTTTTCTTTTTTTTGATGGGGCCCGAAGTAATACAAAAGATTTAATTCGTCAAGTCATTGTAGTTAGCTCATAATGAAGATTATTCTCTCGAGGATCAATTAGATTTTTTTTAAATTTAGGCCATCAATACGATATCCGCGAAAGGAGCCATAAGCCCCCAGCTACGAAGAAATCTCATCGAAGCTGCCCCACAGAAACTCGTGCTCAGAGCATGCGTGAAAAGTAACGTCAAGTCAGCCGAAGAAAAAGAGGGAGAATCACACCTGCACCGCCTTTTTGTCAAGTCAGGAAACCAGATATCGCCAAATGCTGCTAAAAGGGTGAAAAAATCCAAAACTCTACACTTCGAACAAACCCCTGCTACAATCTTCCAAAATCCGAGGAGTTGAACTGAAACACAAATTCGAATCTCGCCAAGCCCGCCAAAGGAAAAAACCAAGAATCCGACGCAAGCGTGAGAAAACTGGCAAACCCAAAATAAAGCAACCCCGACAGGAAATTCCAAAGCAAAGGCTTAGAATTCAACTGCAAGTGCAACCAAAGAATGTGTACTGTTAAGAAGGAAAACTTCGCAGAAGTGGCTCCCTTCCAACGAAAAGGGAAACAACTGCGCATGCGTGAAATATCTGTCGCCAAAAAGCGCCAAAGCTCGAAGCTGAATGTCGAAGTTGGTTTGGACAGGTTCGACCGTTACGTTTAGCAAGAGTTTAAACAAAGAATAGGTTCTTTGGTTTCAAGTAGCGGTATGGACAATGGAAATTCAACAGCCAGTGAAAGTGAAACTTCACCTATTATTTCATTTCCGAGTTTTCGTGTTCCTCAATTTCCTATACACGTCTCGGAGGGGGAAAATGTCGGCTAGGTACCAAAGAACCGGCACATCACAGAGGGGAAATTCTGGCCAACAGATTCCGTCGCCAAATCCCTTGGCGAATGTTCCCTTTTCTTTGTAGCGGCGTTGCAGACAAAGTGGTTTACATTACGTCTATGGAGCCTTTCCTTCTTTACATAGAGGTTCTTTGGTGCAACCTTTTTTCACTCCTTTCCCCCTAAACCAAAAATCCCACGAAGTGCAAAAATTTCGTTGTATAATTAACTGTAACTTAAAAACTATTTAAGCTAGAAACTTGAAAGTGATCTTAAATTAGAAGGCTAATTTTTCTGCATCCAGTGATAGAAATTAATAGAGGATCAACCTAAGTTAAGTAATTTTAAATCAAGTTTATTACGTAGGAAAGCACCTAATTCCATTGTGTGTTTCAACGCGTTTACGAGTAACCAGTGGAAGAAACGTACAAATCTTAAAGTATTAAAACCCCTAATTAAAACTAAACTAAAGCAAATATAAATACAACATATTAAATAAAATAACGTTGTGTAGCATAAATTTAGAATAATGAAAATTAAATCTTAAGTCAAACTTAAATAATTAAGTGTTACGTGAATTTGCTACACAACACCCCTATTCTTCACTATCGTTCTACACCGTAATTTAAAGACAACAAAGCCTTCTTTTAGTATCGAAAGAGGTATTTTATCTCATTTCTCTTAAACAGCTTTTTAAAGTCCAAGATGGGCTGAAGATCGATGTTTGGACAATTCGCTTTTTAAAAGTTCAAAAGCGCAAAAATCCTTGGATGATACATAAGAAAATTTAGTAGGGATATGAGTGAAGGGTATGGCTTTGATACAGTTTCTTTTTAACAAGAAATTAACAGTGGATTTTGAATTGCGGCTGCTTGCTTGGTCATGATGCAGTTCTACTAATTGATGGCACTATGGGTAAAGAGAAGGTACTTTGTATTTGAAAATTGGTTATAAAGTATGTTTCTTACAATATGTGAAGTTGATCTTAGAAGTTCTCTGCACTCTATTTAATTTTTATTTGTCGTTATATCAAAAACCAGCAACAATAATAAATCCGTTTGAAAAACTTTTTACATACTTTGAACCATGTTCTAAGATTTTTTTCTTCTCTTTGATGATGATAAATACTAGATCTCTTTTTATTGCGGTCATTTGTATATACCCAAGATTCATCTATTGGACAACATTTTTCTATTTTTGTTCGAATAATTATTTCTCATAGAGAATTCTGCAGAGCGTTCTGCTTTCGGCGATATGTAGTGAAGAAAGACAATGCACATAAAGTTTTTTCGCCATGTTAAGATTCAAATTAGCATTGCAACTATCTTTTGACTTCGAAGATTTTCTTTTAACATTAAAATTCTTACCTTTGCAACATTCGAAACATTCCGTTTTTTCCTTGGATATATATTTCGAACAATTTTTCTCCTTGAAGCCAAATATTGATGTCTTGTTTCCTTTCTTATTGACAATATGATCTGTCATTCCTTTATTGAAGAATCATGGCTTTCATAGCATTTTTTAATAATTAAATACGAATCATTTTCTTCGAAAAGAGTACAAACATAGCCTTCTCCCCATTTGCTTTTTTAAAAACACCATTTTACATGTAAACAAAATTATCAAGTAGCAGACGATAATTTATATTTTCAAAATTTAGTTGCAATTAACACAAAATTTTCAGGCGAGTGATTCTTTTTTATAGCAAAGCAAAATCATCTAAAACATCTGAGAACAGTCTGTAATTAGGTCAAGAGTTAAATAGTGAAAAATACTGTTGGAAAGGAGAAAAGAAAAAAAGGAATAAGCAGTTAAAATTAAGAGAAACTTAAGCAAGGTGCTCTGAGGAGTTTCGATCAAATAAAGAAAAAACGGGAAAAAATAGGAATAGTAAATGAAATAGAAAGTTGTGAAAATCATGCAGGAGAGACAGGAATAATGCTGTGATGAACCACCAGAAAGTGCGAGGTGATGGAAAATTTACTGAAGATGTATTGGCCTCGTGTATGATGATCAATTGAATTAAATTTTTCTATAATGTGTGCTTGAGACTTTCCAGAGAATTAAATAGGATAATATGGAACGCGAGAGAGATAAACGGTGCTTATTGACGAGAACAAGGAAGGACTTATGAAGATGGAATGGCCCTTAGGATGATGATCAACTGAATTGAAGTTCTACTTTGTGTACGTTGAAATGCTATTTGCAGCTGTGATTTAATGTGTGATGACGGAAAAACAAAAGAACATGTCAATGTATAGTCCTAGAAGACGTACAGTATCGGCTTCAGACTGTAAGGATGTGCGACGATCCAGGTGTTGCGCTGCCTTCTATGACATGTCGGGCGCGACGAAATATGAATTATACTACCCTTGGAATGTTGATCAACATAAACTGTATGCAAGACTGGTATTTAATAAGAAACAAAGAGAAGCAAATATGTCGATTTCAGTCTTCAAAGAATACCGACCTTCAAATGCGATGATTCGTACGATGTATTTCCCTCTACGACATGTGATAAAGAGACAGTTCTAGACTGGCATTTAACGTGATGGAGAGGACGTATCTACTGCAATTCCAAAGGATAGTGTTAAGAACAGTGTTCATCAAGTCATTTCTAGTCTTGCTTAGAATGGAGCTTTCGAACGGCTTATCCTTCAGCATCGCATAATTTCCTCCTCCCAAACACATTGCCGACATAATGACTCTAAGCATGCTAATATGGTTTGATTTATTTAATTATGAGAAAGCATGTAAAAACTATCCGCCTCGGGAAGGAATTCCTTCGAGGAGGGCCTTTTCAGGGGAACTGGTCATATCCGCTTTACACATGGCCCATGCAGCCAATTCGTTTGCCAGGATTTTAGCGCGGGTTGAACTGGCAGTGTTAAGCGGACTTGATCATTAGTTGGCCTCATTCTGCTATGAATATATAAGTCTGACTGATGTTTAATGAACCTGAACTGTTCAGAAATCTTCTCATTTAACACTTAGATTTAAACACCTTTACAGCGCAATATTTAATAATTAAAAATTAATTTAGCAAATAATGGAATATAAAGTTGGAAACTAATGTATTTTCAGAGTAAAATTTGAAATTAGTAATGCAGTACGACTGGATAAAAAGTAAGTCACGTGTAATAAAATAAATTACTTAAATACATGTTTCAAAAGCTGACACTAATACGGCAAAATATTGTTATCCATTTTGTATATATTTTTACGGAATTACTTATTTATTTAGCTATTTATTCAGAAGTGTAATTAAAATTGCTTTATTTTCCCGTGCAAGGCAGATGACTTTTGAAGAGAAAGCTACCTCGGAAAACTAAAAGTAAAAGAGAATACGCATTTAAAATTTAATAAATAAATATCTCGCAATTGTTGTTGCCATCCACAAATATCCAGAAAAATCGAGGTTTTACCAGAATATTCTAGTAAATAATTAAAAAGCTTGTAAAAGCCAAATTAAAACACCTTATTTCAGTCGTAGTTATAGCTATTTTAAGAGAACTGTTTGTTTACTTAATGCTGTGCTTGATTGTAGCGAATTCGCTGTGAGACTGGATTAACTTTATTTGTTTTGAATTGAATTAATTCTGTTTAATGTTTAAGATATCGTGATATTGTTCGAATATGTCTGAGGAAATATTTCAGTATTTTGCTTATTTCTTGTAAAAATAATACATTTTATTAACTTTTTAAAACTTGTGCATTCAATCCATTACGAACCCGTACGCACGCAACAATATGTAAACAATTTTAATGAAAATATATGTAAAATTATACGTTTTGTATTAAGTAATAGGAAAAGTCAGAAGAGACGAATCCCGTCCCTGTATAACTGTAACTGAATAACTGTAATCGTATCCGGCCTTTATACTTAACCCTACATGCCTTCGTGTAATTTCGAGATATCCAAGATACTAGAGATTTCTCGGAGGCTGGGGGAAAATTTTACAAGCGCGAGAGAGCATTAATTCTCAATTTTTTTTAGTTCAGAGATGACCTCGGAGTACTCAGAGATCTCCGAGCGAACGTCGTTCTTTACATGCGCTTTTCATTGCGTTCTGTTTAACGTTCTTTGCAGTACTCTAATTAACTCTCTTAGTAGTTAAATTGGTCACTCCTGATTGCGTTTTGTAATACTTAGAGCTGTACGAGTACTTTTGTGCAAAGTTTTAGAACTGTACAGTGTTTCTTTTCTGAAAATAAATTTTATCAAACTATCATAATTCTGTGTGCATTCAGTCCATTACGAACGCGTACGCATGGAAAAATATTAAACAATTTCATTGTTTTTTATTGATGTAAGTGCTCGATAATTGTTGTGAAATGTTTTCCATGCTCTTAAAAAAACGAGAGGGGGGAGATATTAATGTCTTTATCATTTATAGTTTATGATGCACTGAACATTTTCGATATTATTTTCATAAATTACAAGCATCTGTTAGCTTTTATAAGATATTGTATTTAAAATCTATGAATAACGACTCTCTTCACCTATAGTTTTTCACCTATGTATAGTTTTATAGTCTGAAGCTTATTTTAAATATTATAATCGAAGGTATAGAATCGTTTAGTTTCAAACTGAGTAATGTTGTCATGTTGTCATGAAAACTTAGTGAAATATTTCCCAACATTACACAGTGTTTTGGTTACATTTATATTTCGGTACGCTGTCAAGTACTTTTCATCAACTGCTTTGCAAAACCTGCCACTCGACAATGTTGCTTTGACCTACAATAATAACTGAAACTTCATTAGTGACCAATGGCCTTGACATCAGTAACTATGGGTTTGACGCCCACTTTTGTCTTTCTGTTTCATATAATTTAAACAACTCATACGAATTTTCTGCATTATCCCACGCTTGTGACTTATGGACTATACGTCGGTAACCATAAGCCACCGGTGACCATCTGTTGTCACAGTCACCGGTGTCCTGTGGTTTAATTTTATTTTTAAAACTTATTTAAATGTACTCCATTGCCTCATACTGATCATTTTCTGGTAATGTTCGATGACTACCAGTTTGCCACTATTCGATGCCCAACAGCTTTTACAAACGCTGCTGTGCTTCCTTTTCATTTTAAAATCTAAATTTATTGTAACGCCCCACACCGATGACCTCTCGAAAACTGTTGCGGGGCGACAACCTTCAACTTGTAGGTGACCGGTGATTAACAGCCTTCATGGGCATCGAGAAGCTCCAGCAGTTTTTAACAGACCCGCCATTTCTATATACCTACGCAATGAATTAGAAAAAGTTATATTCGTTTTTACTACATATTAGTTTGGTACTTAATCTACCTTAAAGTGAAAAGGGCTCTTCCTTCCACTGATACGCTTATGCCCTGTGACAAGAATAATGCAGTCTCCTTTAAGTTGGCTGTCTAAGGTAGTGCAACCATGATGTAGTTGAAATAAGAATAAAACATTTCGTAGAAAAGAAAATGTCTGCATTAAGATAGATGTCAATCAAACCCGTTTAGACCACTACGAGAGCAAAAACAAAAGCTTTTTATGCCGTTATTAGGCTGTATTAGACACACACCAAATCGTATGAGCTAAAACGTTAACATCAATCAATATTTTCCCCTAAAGGCCGGAAACTTCCTTGTTATATAATAGTTGGGAATGTCCGAACCTATCGATCATTTAGCCATTTCATTACCGAGAACGCTGCCCAAGGTGTACCGCAGAGGACAGATGGTTATTACACTCATCAAGAAACAGAAACAACAGCAAACACTCCTACCTTTTCCAAGATTCGAACCCAGATTCGGAAGCCGCTGAGAAACATTCCAAATGGGGAGGCAACGTGAATCCAGTAACATCGTTATGCGTTACTATTAAAACGAAAATTTCGTTAGAACCCGAGTATCTTGAATGTTATGACAAATACGACTGTTATGGCGGACTTCAGTATTCAAATAGTCAGTGTATTACCGTTCTATTTTGGAACCTAACGTGTAATCAGAGCTCCAAAAGAAGCAGTCACGCTTTAGCCATTCTGCGGGACAATACTAGGGGCACGTAAGTAACCTGTTGCTTTTTTATTCTTTCAGTAATTCTATTTGAGTAGTGTTTCAATGCTCTGTTTGCACTACAAACGAACCTCCGCTGCTTGCGAGTGCTTATAATAACACAAAGTAAATTTAAATTTAGGTAACGTAGTCTTAGACTACACAAAAAGCAAGTGCCTCAACATAATTAACGAAGCGTAATTTAAACGTCGACTAGCAAGATACTAAAGTCGGAATAACTAATGCAGATTTGGCATTAGAGTACGTAATTTCAAGGCAAAGCTGCCAGAAGCTCTTATTCTAAGGAATTCAAACCCGGGGTTCAAATATTCAACATTTTTTTTTCAGTTTCGCAGCTGAGGAAGATGGTTTTGTAGTCAAACCATCGAAACTAGTCCTGGAAAATTTACAAGTATTACTCTGAATCTTGTTGTTTGACTTCTCCAATAATCATTATTCGGCTTGTTATTTTAATCTAAATTATGTGAGCTCCAAACAGGCTCATTTTTTGCTTCTTTTCCCCAGTGGTGTGTTTGCCATTTTGGGACTGTAGGAGAAACTAGATTGCATTCTGGTGAGAGTTACGGAAAGAAGAAACTATAGTAGAGATTCAGATCATAAAAACTGCAAGCCCACCTGTTTTGTGTGTATTCTCAGACTACGTTACCTTTATCTGTATTTAACTTCATCTTGTGTTACTGTAAATACACGCAAGCAGCGGAGGTTCATTTGTAGAACAAAAAGCGCTTTTGTTAATTTTAAAAATTAAATAAAATGATTATTTTAACTTTCATAAGACTTTATCATTCGTATTTAGACTCAAGAGATAACTCCTTCTTAGTCTGATAGACACTGAATTAAGCTTCTGTACAAGCAGAACCCTACATCTGGAACAAAATTCTCTCACCATTCATGCCCAGTCATGGCTCAGATTTTAGCTTTTAGCAAATTTTAAAAATTCGTATTTATTGTAGGTTTAATGAGCGCATCGATGAAACTATTACCTAGATTTCATGCCAGAAGCGTGGCTTTGTCATTTTTGAAAGCTCAGAAGCAAAAGTTTGCTATAGCAACTGCTACGTTGCGAGGACAAGTATAGATCTAGTTTAATTCGTTATAGAGAATCTGCAAGAACATTCTCTTTCCCGGGAGTCTGTTTAATTACTAATTTGTGTTCTTGAAATTTAACAGCCCATCTTATGCAGTTTAAGAACTCGGTGGTCCATAGACACCCTAACCGGTTCCTTTCCAAAATAAACTCAAAATATTTGTATCGCCAATAAGACTGCTAAAGCTTCTTTCTCTCGGGATTTGCATAAGCACAGCTCCTACCACGAAATCCAGCACATCTGCGGCGATTTCTAACTACCATCTGCTTCAGAAAACTTCAACAAGGGAGCTTGGCTTAATGCCGCTTTAAGCTTTCCAAACACCGTGTTTAATTTTGCCGACCAAGTGAATCTGGTCTTTTCGCTTTTTAAACTTAATAGGATCTTTGCTATGTGAGCAAAATCTTTGATGAAAGTCCTATAAAAGCACAACATCAAAAATGAAAACAAATTCTTTGATTTTGATAAATTTTGGGTGCTACAATTTTAGAATCTTTCGTTTCAGTTTTCCTTTGAGATACCTTTTAGCCGCAGGTACCGAAGTTCTTTGGATGTGAATTTATATTTTGCCACATTCAACTTTAAACCTGCTTCTTTCAGAAGTGAAAAAAATTTTGAAAAATACCGAATGTACGCATCAGTTGCATCGCTAGTAACTATTATATCATCTAAGTAAATAAAAATAGATTTTCCGAGGACAGCTCTTAGCATTATATTCATAGGTCTTTGAAACGTGGCGGGTACTCTGCATAGACTGAACGATATTCTAAGAAAGGCCTAAAATCTTGATTTGGTGGTGATAAATGCAGTTTTTCGTGCGTCACGATGGTTTCACGCATATCTGAAAATATCCAGAAGGGATGTCTAGCGTCCTCATGTATTTTGTGGACTTAATTTTCCTAATTATTCTCTGAATTATTGGCAAGGGGTAAATCGGATATTTTTATGCTGTTTTGCTTCTTGTAGTTGATAGCAAGATGCCATGCCTTAAAATCGGTGAGGGGGGAGATTATTTTTCTTACGGCGTAACACTACAATCGCACTTAAGGACTACTTATGCGGATTGCGATTTTATGTTTCAGCATTTCCGAAATATTTTCCTCTGTAATCTCCTTAAACTTGTCATAACGACAGGCTTCTGCCTTACAAGGGAGTTATTTCCTATTTCTATCGAATGACTGACCACCTTTGTCAACCCTAGCGTAAGATAAGATCAGGGCTTCCTCGTACCGTCAACTTAATGACACAACTAGTCCGCAACCCCACGCCTAACCAGTCCCAAGGGTTCAACCCCTGTCTTCCCGCCTTAGAGAGATTGGCGCCATCGCAATAGGACAACACAGGCTCTAGGGCAACACTGGTTGTCTATTTTCTACCTACTAGTCGCACGGGCTGCCCGTATCCCAAGGAAACCCGGGGCGCCACCCCCAGGCAGAACCCGAGCTGCCACCCCTAGATACTAGAGCCTTGAGCTCTTTTACGTGCCAGACCTACGGGCTGATCAATGAGGGATCTTTCCGAGGATTTTAGAACCACTAGGTTTGTAAATTGTATACCCCCGTGACCGAGACGGCTTAGGTAAAGAACCTAGCCAGTAGCTAAGCAGTGTTATCTACATCGATCCCCGGGGAGGAACCCTAGGGTATCCTCAATTAAGTCTGAAAAATTTGAGTCCAGTGCCGGCGCATGAACTTCTTTGTCTATCAGCTTGTTCATCTCCAGTTGAACCGTAGCTTCCTAAAACTAGATTTCCTCGCCATCAGCTTTGAAAGCATTCAATTCCAAAATCCCATTAGCCTGTAAATTTTTCATCACGAAAAAGACCACCTCCTGGTGCTCATTTTTAACCTGCATAGTCAAGTTTACTTTACCTACGCATTCACACTGCTTCCATTGGGCCGGTAACAAATTCGTTCCTGCTATACCAACTACTCTGTAAAAATTTTTTTGGAAATATTTTCTCCGAAAAAAACTACTTTATCCAATAATGCATCTACTAGTACGTTGGGATTTCGAAGCTCTTTTCAAGACGTCATGCAATTAATTCAACTCTTCCATATGTCAATAACAATAAAATCAACTAACTTCATCCTGCAATCATATGACTTAAAATCAGTTATTTGATTCTTTATGGTGGCCAACAGTTTTACAATCTCTGCGTTACTTTAAGTGACCTCAAAATTTGCTGTTAATTATTCAAGATTATTTCATAAACAAGAAAAGTATTTTTCTTTACAACAACATTGAAATTTTGCGTAATCAATTCAGAGGATGTCCCCAAGGGTCTTGCATGAGTGCAGATCTCTGAAATATCAGTCTCGATAACGCCACTGCTTATCAATGGCCAAACCCCTCAAAAATTGTTGCTTTCGCAGTTGATATTTCTTTTGTTACAAGTGGTCGTACCAGAGACATTTTACAGGATAATTGTAATGAAGCACTTTAGATATTTAGCCAACTGAGCAAAATTCAAAAATTAGAAGTTTCAAGTGTTTTGTAATCCATAAACTAGGGCAGAACATAATCAAAACCTTAGCTCTAAAACTTGATGTTCAAAAGATCAAGCCTATAAATACAGCCAGGACCTTGGCCATACCTTGGATTAAAAATCGATAATAAATTCTCCTGGATTTCTCATCTACAAAATATTAAATTTCTTCAACATCAATAGCTAACTGCTTAAGACGCATGCAAAAACATAACTGAAACTTAAATTCCCAAATAACACGGAGTCTTCTAAAAACAGTTATATTAAAAATTGGTAAATCACGGAACCGGAGACACAACTAAGGGCAGAGAGAAAGATTAAATGTACAATTGAAATTCAAAGACCTTTTACTCTTTGCATTACTTGAGCGCATCGGACAACTTCAAATATAGCTGTTGATACTTTAGCTCGTACTCTTCCATTATCAATCAGTGCAGAAATGGAAAGCATCTATATGAAAGGTCCTTCAACTTAACAAAGCTGCAGAATTTAACAACCAACTATTTCTACCTCCCAACTATGAAAAAAATAATCACAATCTTATTCATCTAGGGTTTTCCTTCAACAAAATAAAATTCCCCATGTCTAACGAAAATTCAAGCAGCTCATTTCCAACTGTGTATATCAGTGGATCAAAAATTGAAGAAAAATTGGCTCAGTAACCTATTTTCAAATTGTCCCTTCAAATACCATCAAATGGGAAAGTCATCTCCATAATAATAATAGTGTTTTCTAAGCTAATTGAATTATCACTCATAAAAGGAGCGATTGAAATAGCCATCCTTAAAAGCTTGAACAAGTTTCACAATTCCAGGTTCTGATTCCCAAAATTTTAAAGATTAAGAATTCCTTGTTTTCCTCTCCATTAGTTTCCGGCACAACTTCTCTTTTTGCTTTAATCCTAAACTATAAAATTCAAATTTCATCGATCAAAGAACATAATGACCATTTTGTAATGATCAGACAGATGTATTAGCTAAGAAATAGCTCTTAATCAAGACGGTATTGAAATCATCCTTCCATGGCCTCATTCAAGTTTCAAATGCCGATTAAAACTACTTGCTTCAATATACAGCCAAGATTTGTAGGATAATGTTTCAGAAGGAAGACGTACATATAATTTGATTCAGAATGTAAGCTTCTAATCTCAGTTCTCAAATCCGGCATTAAACTACCATAAAACAGAACACGAACACTTCCCCAGATATTTCTAGGCGATACAATATGGCAAACTCTGACATCTGTACATGTGAGTAACAGGGAACTCTTGATCTTTCTCATGCCACTTAACTGAAAGTAATTACATAAAATCCCCACAAACTGAACTCTTGGCATTCCAAAGGTCTCTAATTAAAGATAAACATCAGTATGCTAAGTTTCAAAACGTTATGCAACGTCCCTTTTTCCTAGGGTCTCCTAGATCTTTATCATGTGTAAGTTCCTCATGCTGCATAAATTTAATAAACTTTTACATCCTGTGAATATGTTGTGGGGTTTTACTTAGTTAATTCCAAAGTTCAGACTTAGAACCCCACGAACACTAACAAGCGAATAATCGTTTAAATATGAGAACAAACGCGTAAGACTTAAGAAGGGTGAACTACCATTTATTTCTTAGAATAAATACAATCATCTCCTACTTGGAGTATGCATAAAGCCTCCACTTGGGCTTGAACCTAAAAAATAATTATGAATTTAAACTAAACTAAACTTAATTGAAGCTATCTGAAAAGGTATAGCCGAAGCTATCAGAATTCTAAGTAGTTGGCCCCTAAATATTAATTAAATGGGCGAAGCCAAGCAAGGGCCTAAAGTATGGACGAGCGTAGTAGCTCAGAGAGAACGTAGCCAAAAGCAAACCCGTGCTAGTCAAGAAAATCAGACTCTCTCTTTCTCTGTAGAAGTCGCTGAAGCATCAACTTAAATAGTACTCTTACTCATTTGCATTCACTGCGTTTCTGAAATTACATTCTGGCAGGAAATTGTAAGCTGAAATTAGAATAGATAGGACAGTTGCATAACTTAAAATAACAGTTAATAAAATTAGAATAAACCTTACAATGTTAAAAAAAATTCCATTTGTGAACTTTATAAACTGAAATAACCTGCTCTAGCATACCAATTTATACCATCTTTTTTAAAACTGTGTTAGGTTCTTGTCAAAATTACTTTCTGTATTCCCAGTTTTTGCATTCTCAAACCCCTGAGTTCTCAGATTCTTCCTCATAATGTTTTCTGATGTTATCTTTAAAAGATTTGACCCCGCGGAATATTTAGTATTATTAGTACAGTTCATAACAACATTGTGCTTCAAGTACTCATTATATTTATCTCATAATGTTTATCTGTTATTTTTGTTACATCAAAGTAAATGTCCCGGTTTTATTTGTAAATTTCAAAATGTATTGAAATTGTATTTTAATCTTTTTTATGTTGTAAATCATTATCTTTAATAAATACTGGATATGGGGTGTACGGTGAGACTGCTCGATGTACGGCAACAGCTAAATTCTAGATCCTTTGGAAAGCTTCAGATGCTCGTCTCTTCAACCTTTTCTTTGTGAACTCTTATAAAGTTTGCAATTTTTTTTGGGTCAGTTAATATAAGAAGTCATTACCAGTTGACCCATGGTACATCGCTGGTGACCCATGCTTTTACCTGTACTTGCTGGTATGTTATTTAACGCAATCTGAGTCACTGAGAGGGACAACGTTTAATTAGAGTATTCAGTTGAATATATTTTGTTTCTCTGGGATGACTGTATCTTCTGTGTTTCAACAACCCTGCTTAACTTAAAGGTATCTTATATTCCCCATTTTCCTCTTTTGCTATTTACGTTGGCGATCGCCATTAGCGGAAGAAAATGTTTTCCGGTTATATAATTGTCTACTGCCGTCAAAGTTTAGCTTTCCTTTCGCTACTGGACCAGAAAAATATTTACGTAACCCTTCCCCTCTGGTCGTATCCCGTTGTACCTGTGTTCATTGACACCCGCTTACTTACACACTTCACTGCCAGTTCAAATAATTGATCCAGCGTATCCGGGTTTCGCAGCTCAACAATATCTCGAATTCCTAGGCAGTATTATTTGGATAATCTCGTCATCGGGTTTCTTCGCACAATCAGTTTACTACCTGTGTTTTTCGGAAAATAAACTCAGTTATCTCTTCAGCCTTAGTTTGATATTTACCGAAATGTTCCGCTTCTAGTTTTGTCCTATCTTTAATCATGGATTGGGCTTTCACCAGGGCGGTTTTAAGTACTTCGAACTTACGACTCTCATTGCTTGGTTTACAGAACAAAAATTTGCCGATACCTTTGTACCAGCTGAGTGCCTTGTCCTCGAAGCGCAGAGGTGGCTGTGGTGATATTCTATAATTCTAGCATATAACAGATATTCTAGAATTCTAGGATATAGTAGGAATAATAATTCTTCTGTAATTCTAGGATATAACAGATATTCTAGAATACTAGGATATAGTAGGAATAATAATTCTTCGCCAATTCCAGGATATAGTGGAAAGGAAGTTCTAATTGTTCCAAAAAGATCACTACCAAACTTATATCGTCGAAAATGATGGCTGATTTCATGGATGCTCGCGTGAGGTCTAAAATGAAGCCGATGCCTTCCATCGAAGTTCCTGTTGCCGCAGGAGCGTGAAATCTTGAGGGGGCAGACTAAATGTTAATTGTTCTTGTGACGCGGTCCGTAATTGATTGGAACGCCACCTATAGGGTTCTACTTGTGATCCTCTAACTTTAATCTAATAACCCTGATAGACACGTAGCGAGTTACAGATATGTCTGAGGTAGTAAGACAAAAACTTTCGAAGGCTATGAAACACGCTTTTTATTTAAAAAGAACTTTTAACAAAACAGGGTACAGCTCGTGCTGCAGAAAACCCTGCTTGTGGTGATGCAAAGTAAATAACACCACTCACATAAATTTAAAACTTTGACCAATAGTCTAAGACTACACAAGTAAATTCTAAGCTGGGTAAATAATTTACGGGCGCGCAAGCTAAAGTTTCGGCTGAAAGAGAGAGCAGAACCGAGATCGTTACAAATAGGTAGATCCAGCAGAAGTCTAAGCACACTATGCTAATGCCAGAATCTCACTCTCTCAAACAATTCAACAGCCTCAGCTTAAATACACTTCAAGTTAATTTACATTCTTGTGAAAAACACAGAAAGAAGAAGTTAAAGTAAATATCTAAATCATAATAACTGGTCAGTATAAAAAAGGAAATTTACACGATCTGTATTATTCCTAAACAATGCGTCCTAAGAAATGCGTACATCCCAAACTTAGTTATGAAGGTGGTTTTGGGAACGTCTTTGAGTTTTACTCCAATCAGAAAATAGCCACTCGTAAGATCTAATGTGGTCATATACTTTGTACAGGAAATATTTCGAATTATTTCTTCGATTATCGGTAGAGGATATACAGGATATTTTGTGAGGGAATTGAGCTTGCGATAATCTACAGCAAAACGCCACAGCTTCGGGTGCATAATCGGATAATCATTATTTTTCTTACATAAAACTCCCGGGCTAGCATAACTGCTAGAAATCGGCGTGATTATTTTGTTTTTCAACATCTCCTTGATATGGTATTCCATTATTTCTTCCTTTACCTTATCATAGCGGTATGGCTTTTGTCTCACTAGTTGAACGTTCCCCGTTTCTATGGTATGATTTGTGACCTGCATGAAACCCGGTACATCGCTAAATAAATTTGAAAATTCACTTGCCAACTTCTGCAGTTTTTCTTGCTCTACTGCTGGTAACTGCTGCAAGTCCAGCTGCGGGGGCTTATCATTCTGTTTTTCTACTGGTTGCATCGATGAAGTCAATTTTCCCCCTTGAAAATCCAATTTCGCTTCTGCCACTCTAAAAAAATCCACACCCAGAATAATACATGTTTGCAGGTTTCGCACAATATAAAATAAAATTTTTACCAACTCGTCGTTGATACGCACAAAAAGTAGTACTTTTCCTAAGCATCTACACTTCTCTCCTTGGGCCGCTGTGACATTCGTGTCTCTTGCACTAAAAATTCTGTAACGGCGAAAGTGCTTCTTGAAAAATCTTTCCGAGATAAAGCTACTTTGCGCTCCTGTATCCAAAAGAGCCGTCGCCGGTATGTTGTTATTTAAAACTTCAATCTTCGGTAAATTTAAATTTTTCACGACCACGGTGTTTAAATTAATTGTGGAAGGATTTTGCGCGACTTCGGTCTTCTTCACCTTCCTCGAAGAAATCCATCTTAGTTTAAATTTTTCTTATTCTGATTGCCTCGGCATCTTTGCTTGTTTTTCGAGTGAATTCTCTTCGTTCGCCACTCGATTTAGAAGATACCTCTTTCTTCGGGCATTGCTTCGTCTTGTTCCCGTAACTTTGATTTTACTTCTGCTGGGGTCTTGGCGAACTCCACTAACTTCTTCGCTCAAATTGGCGACGTCGTTCGTTGTCTGCCGTTCTTCGGCTTTCAAATTGTACGGCGAGTTCGAATAATTTATCTAACGTCGTTGGGTTTCTTAGCTCGATAAAATCTTGAACTTGGGGCAGTAGCCTAGGAAGTACAATTTGAATAATTTCAGGATCCGGGCGACTTTCATACAAAAGCTTGGAAACTTGGATTTTTCTCAAGATAAAATTTAACAAATCTTCTATCTTTTCCTGATAGCGACTAAAAAGTTCCGCCTCCAGTTTGGCTCGATCTCGTACTATAGGAAATGCTTTACCAATTTAGCGCTTGGCCCTTCAAAGCGCTGGTGGTAAGGGTGACTTTCTGAAATTCGTGGACTGTATGTAACATGAAGTGGGCGTCTAACTTTTCCAGGAAATTAATTACTGCTGACTTGCCGTCAAAACTTGCCGCTGGCTTCATGGCTGCCTGCATGGTTTGTACAATGTAGCCAAAGCCTTTTAGGGCAGGAGGTAGTATCTCAGGGTTCTGCACAGGTACTGCAGGTATCTCAGGTTCCTCTTCTTGGCTTTCAGGCCATCCTCTCATTTTTCTTCGGGCGGCAGTGTCAGGAGTGAGTGTTCGGTACATATTCTTGGCGAACATCTTCGTGTACATCTTCAGTCTTGATCTTGAACAGGGAGCTGGATGCAGCTATGTTCTGTGGTAGTATACTGTGATTAAGTAGGAGAATAAAAGAATTGTGGTTTAATAAAAGAGGATTTAAAATCCTCTTTTATTAAACCACAATTATTTACAGCCACTTCCCAACTCGGGAGTGATACAGAAAATAGCGACCGCACTTGGGTCTCAAACTGAACAATCAGATAATTTAAACTAAAATTAAATAGACATTAAATCGCAGTTGCTCACAGAGCTATAAACGCGAGGTTGGCCTCTAAACTAAATTGTGTGTAGCAAGATTTAACTAATACTAACGCACTTAGAATTACTTCAATAAGTAATAGCGTAACAGCGCTAAGGCTTAGAATTTAAATACTAGCTGGTTAGTCGAGCCTTGACTAGAGTAACAGTGGTCTGGGACTAAAAGCTCTCGCACACTGAGAGGTTCCTACCTCTCGTTTAAGCAGAACTTGGCTCCACTTCAAATTAGCATAAAGCTGAAACTCGGGCTTATTCTAACGGGAAGTTGAAATGAGAACAGAGAGAAAAAGGCAAATTAAAATAAAACTTTGTTAGTTTAACTAAAACCTTACATCTCTTGCTACTTCATTTACAAACGCATGAGTTAAAATTAGCATTCTGGCAGGAAAGAGAGAAGTGGTAGTGAAGCTGCATTAGATGGTTAATACTTTACACAGTCATACCTGAGGAATAACTATGGCATGTAGGCATGTAGACCAGTTATTTTTAAGAACTTCAGCTAACGCAGTTAATTACCGTGTGTAAGTGAGTAAGACAGAGAGGTAAATTACATTGATATAATTAATAAATATGCTGCATGTATGTGTATGCTAAAAATATGCTAATTAGAGAAAAAGTAGATGAATAAATTCTTTTCTGTATAATCTGTGACTAAATAATTTTAATATTTTTTAATGACCAATAACCAAGTTTGTTAAACGCAAAGGGCTACTGCAGATGTTTTCTGTTCTTATCTGATCGCTGCTGTAGCTATTGTGCTACTTTTCCCATCGAAAAAATGGTTTAGACTGTTCGAAGAGGAGAGCATGATGAGAAAACATCCATGAACTTTGCAACCTTTCACTGTGATTAATGCATTTTGGGATAGTAATTTATTTACAATTCAAAGTTATAGTTTAATTTTAATTTTTAAATATAACTATTTTTTATCTTATTTCATTCTGTTTTCAGGAAACTATGTTGATAAACTTTCAAGGTTTTTCAGAATGATCTTAGAGGATTCTGTACTAATCCTATGCAGTTTCCAATATAATTTTAAGCAGCTTACTATATCAAGTAAAAGATGATATTTCAGAAAATTTACAACAAAATTAAAAAAAAATCTTTCTAGAACATAGCATGATGACTCGTTGAAGAAAGAACATCACTGAATGTAGAGTACATTAATTCCAATTTCTCAGTCAAGAAAAGCTGTAGTTTACAAATAAGCTAAATTATTGCGATGACACAATTGTTTCATGCTTTACATTATCAGCGTTTGTTCCCACCTAAGACTGCTCGCATTAACAGTTTTTTTACCACGTAGTAAAAGCCATCTTTCATAACTTGCATTACTGAAGAAATTTTTTAGTTTTTAGGCACATCTGGAATAAATAAAGAGTTCACAGGGTTTTTTTTAGCGTTAGACAAGTATTTAACGAAATCTTTCCAGAAGTTTTGGGCCAACATATTACGTTACGGTTAAGTTACTTTAAGCTGCGTTACCATGTGTACATCCTCCTTTCTCTTTGAGAAATATTGTCTTAGAGCGAATCCCTTATGTATCTTGTTCGTAGCCTCGTTCATGGTCTATGCCTCTATGGTGAGAGTTTTATCATTCGACAAAATATAAAATATTTATTTTGTTTTTTATATATAACCAATATGTTATTGTTTAACTGAGATATTTAAAGCAATAAGCAACCTTCTTAATAATTTAATATGTTGTTCTATTTTTTAATATTGTCTCTACCTGATTTAAATAAAAATTCATTTAATTTATAATATTCTACTGATAAGTTTTCCAGAATATTTATAGCATGATAATAATTGATCAAAGATTTTTCTAACTCCATTAATCATTCGGCTTTCCTGGGTCCATCAGGTAAACAGCTGATCGCAATCAGTTTTGAACTGGCATAATCTATTTGACTATGTACACTGTGCAACAAAATAAATGGGATAGTTCTATATCTTCCGTTCTACTGGGCCGATTGACGAAATTCAAATTGCGTTTTCCATGTCTCGATAGAGCGACTTAGGCTATATATTAGATTTATATATAGCATTGTTCTAATATAGGTATTTTGACACAAAATGGGACTTTTCTGAAATAACATACCAATTTGTTTCCATATTTCGATTCTACGACTCAAATTATACCTAAATGTTAAATTTCGTAAAATTTGGTGCGAAATTTACGGAGAAATTCAAACATTTATCTTGGCGCAATTTTTTCAGTTTGCTCCAAGAATAATTCATTTCGCGAACTTCTAAATATATGGCAACATATTTTCCTTTCCCTTCCATTGTGCAGGAGCACATCGTTCTTGCCTTTTTACATTGCGCATGTGCGGAAAAAAGTCACATCGTTCTACTTTCAAATAATTTTAACAAAGTGCCGAAACCATATTAGATGTTATTATTGCTTTCAACAAATATGCCAAATTTCAAAACGCACCAATGTATAAAATCACGTATATCTTTGGAAATTTTGAATAAAAAAAACTCTAATTTTTTGTAGGTATGCTTAGAAATACATCTACTTTAAGATGATGGTAAAAATTTTATAGATTATAATTCAAAAATATTTTCGAAAAATTTATAAAAAATATTTAAAAATAAATCATAAAAAATGGGCGAATGTTATTTGGAACGAACCTTATACGTCGAAAGGTAAAAGGAAGAATCAAATAAGTTTAATAAAGAAAAAGAGCTATTAATAAATATATACCAAACTCAGTTAACATTGAGGAGCTAAAATTTTGAGAGCTAATTTTTTAAAAACTACTCGTGCGATTTTAACTAAAATTGGCAGTTTGGCATAATTTGAGTCGTAGAATCGAAATATGGAAAACAATTGGCATGTCGTTTCAGAAAAAGTCCGATTTTGTGTCAAAATACCTGTATTAGAACAATTCTATATATGAATCTAATACATATCCTAAGCCGCGCTTTCGAGACATGAAAAACGCAAGTTGAATTTCGTCAATCGGCCAAGTAGAACGGGAGATATAGAACTTCCCTCCTTTTTTTTCGCAGTGTACCTACCAGTCTATTACAGATAGTTTTAAAGTCGTCGCCTGTGCAATGCAGCTCGTAATAGCGTTGTTCATGAAATCAACACACAAGTTCGTTTGTTACAGCATGTCACAGCTATACGCAGAGAAGGCTAATAGATGGTTTGTTTATTTGACTATGATAAAACACAGGAGGACTATCTTTTCGAGGAGAAAATGTCTTCGTGGAAGTCTTTCTAAGGTAAGCTGGCTCATATTATGGAGCGTTTATACGAGTCTTTACAGCCACAAGTGGCATAAGCCGAACTTCATTACTAGGCAGCCAGACGTCACGGAAAATGATATAGGGATTTTGCTTAAATGTTCTAACTTGTTCACTTTACTCCAAGATAGCATAAGAATCAATTAGTGAAGCAAACTTGAATTGAGATTTGTTAACGATTTCGCTCTGTCAGATGCATATTCATACATGCAAGGAGTGTTTGAGTGAGCCGCAAAGATGGCTTCCGGCCACGGAATTGAACCAAACGGAATTATATACCATCACAGCGGGTAAATCTACTAAGCTACAAAGTTGAATATGATTTACTAGTAGCAGTTTCTGTATTTTACATTCTGTATTATTTGTATGTTCTTTCTCGTCCAAAGTTAGTTCATACTAAAGCATGCTCTGAGTACATGAAACAAACGCCCAGGTTTATATTTCTTGCTGAATGAAAACAAGCCTTACTATTCTTTAATAAAATTGCCACTAGTGCGGGGATTATATAGCTCGATAACTGCAGACTCTAAGCATTATCCTGATTATCTGCTTTAAATTCTGATCATTTCAAACATAATGTTATTCACAGTGGTTTCTGTTTACACAATGTCTTGATATTTTCTCTATTTTATCAAGGACAATTCTATTTTTGAGTGTGTTGGACATCTATGTTGCCCAGGCACAGTCCGCTGATTTCTTTAAGTGCCAGATTCTTGTATTAAGACAATGAAAATAATAATGGTCTATGTTACCTTCCTCTCAGCACTCGCAGAAGGAAATATCGTTAAGTCTGAATCTGTTGAGTGATATTGGAAACGCATGTGGTAAATTTACTTTACCTGACTGGCTACGCCTTAGACCCTGTTTCATAGGTTTGAACAACGCTAATGACATTTACGTCTTATGACTATAGCAACTGAGACAGCTAAACCGCCATGTGAATATCGCTTTGCATTACATAGGGAGAAAACCACGAAACGGCCCACACAGCTAATCAGTTGACCGTTATATAAACTAATAGTGTTCAGCTATCTTAGCTGTTCCACCACTGATAGAAGAAAGTGCATACAATTTTAATATAAAATATGCAATTAATGGATTACATAATTTTTACTGAAATTTTATTTTATGGAGTTTGAATTAATAGGCTAAACTGAACGTTAGATTAATGTTATGATGAAAGGTTACTCCATGCTTCGTTTTAGCTTTACAAGGCCACGTGCTCTCAGTTTTTTACCCTGCAATAAAAAACATCTTTAGTAATAGTATATGAGTGAGGTCATATCTTTGTGGATCTATCGTTTGTGGACATATCTGAAGTAAATATTATGTCCTCGCGATTGAATTCATGAGCAGAGCGGAATACGCAATTTAATTGCTATTAACGTTTATTCATATATCGATAATTATGTTATTGCTGTTCAATAATAGGTATGCCACCCAAACGCAATAGTGGTTAGTGACTACCGTATCAAAGGGCTCGGGTTCGAATCCTGGAGAAGGCATGCACGTTTGTAAATGTACAGTGCCTTTGCAGCACTCTAAATATACGGAGAAGTCCACTCGTGTGGATCGGTGGAAGGCGAAGAAAGGTGGGATACTCCAGGACCCCATTCCCTGAGGGTGGATCTAGGCAAAATCGTACTGTCGCCTATATAGTGCACAAGGCTCTTGCCAACGACAGGCGTAATCTTGTACTTCTTGTCGCTATGAAATTCGAGAGCTCGTTCTGATGTCAGACAAGTGAAATTAATCACAACAACAGCAGTAATACTTTTACTTAATGCGTTTAGCAACTGTACATCCTCTTTGTTCTGGTGTTATTTATTTAAGAATATTGCTTATTATTTGCTACATATCGTCGAAATTCGTTTCACATCCTCGAGACTAAGCTTTATTTTGCGAAATATGCATTAACGTAACAGTTATCTCTCGATATGGCATTCATAATGTTATTGTCATTCATAATAATAATCAGTATGAGAAACGAAGAATTCTAAATTGAATTTCGTATATTTTATTTTTTTATAAATTTATAAATTATTAAATTCTGTATCCAAAGTCAGCTTGCAAGAGCATATTTATTGCGTCTTAAAAATTTGCAAATATTCAAATTAAAGAGAAATACGTTAATGTAAAATTTATAATTAGGTAAAAAATGAACCTATAGGTGTAGAATTTGAATAAAATTCGATCGATTCAAAGCGATCAGATTTTTTAAGAGCAAAAAATTTTGCTTAATTCTTTGCAAAATGTTTTTTCGCTTTCGATCATATTTGCATCATTTATAAAAACATAGTTTCATGTACGAAAATAGTAAAACGCATATTCAACTAGAATTTCTTTTAAACAACATAGAACTCCAAATACTTCAGAAAATGAGCACGTTAACATGCGTAAAATGCAGTTTCTATGTTACTAAGTCATCCTAAAGCAACCTCCATAAGGTGCTGATTGCATTCGACAGAATCAACTTTCATAAAGGTTGTTTTTATGTGTGTATTTAATTATCACCAGCAAATAAGTGAGGTATGGAAACAACAATTGAATTTGATTGAAAATTGGTGCTTGTTTAATCGATTACGGGAAAGCCTGAGAAGTCTATGTTGCCTATTGGAAGGAATTTCTCCGAGAAAGATTTCCTGAGGGAAGCTGGTTCATATTCAGGTTACACACATGGAAAACCAAGGAAACGCCCATGATGCCGCTCTATTCGCAGTCCAGGTCAAACTACCACCGTTCAGCAGTTTTATCTATACTTATATATATATTATTTCCCTTTGAAAAGTCAGTTCTGTTTTGGCAGGTAAAGCAGTAACTTAATTTTGATTTTCATATTTTGTTTCTATAGTAAAAATATTTTCTATTTTAAGTTATAATGGACTGAAATACTGTTCCTATGAGATAATAATTAAATTCTGAAATTACATACATGCATACAGAGAGAAACAGACAGAGAGAGAAATTTAAGTTGCTTTAACAACCAAGAAAAAACTAATTTAGACTTTCAAAAATATATAAGTAAATGCAATGACAGCCTTTATTAAAAAGGTCGCATTTTATATAAAAATGCATTAAACTTTTTCATATTTTCCACTAACCGAAAGTAATTATCCAAACCGGCTTTACGTTTCCAGATAAAAAAAAAAAAAAAAAAAAAAAAAAAACAAGAACTGAAATAATACAAAAGGAAAACAATACTGATAAAATTATAATTTTAAAAAGAATTTCAAAACTCAGTTATAAGAACTGCAATAATATTTAAGCTGGTAAGCTAAAACTTATTGAGCTGAATGTTATTGTCTTGAATCCGCTTGTAGTCAGGGAGATGCCTGAATTCAATCACGTTCGAATACAGGAAATCTAAAACAACATTTCTGCAGGCTATGAGACGTCTAATAATTTTAATTATTAGTTATAATTCAATACATGATTTTAGTTATAGTCTCATGCATTGTAAAGGGTCTCAAATGTAATAAAATAAAAAAAAATTAATGCACTGTTTAGACGATAATTGTCAATTATGGAATCGAACAAGCGAAAAGAAAATGCAAGTGCAATTTTATCCTGGAAGAAATGTAGATGCACAGGATCTTAAACAAGCTAGGAGACATTTTGTAATTAAAAAACAATGATAATGACAGTAGCAGAAAATATAATGCAGTCAAAAACTCCAAAAACATAATGTACCTCCAAATTGAAATTGGGAAAAAGTGTAAAAGCATTG